>WAAE01001787.1:253193-400831 GCA_013400495.1 Nicator chloris | reverse complement strand
GACAATGCTGATTTTATTCTGTTCTCCAAACCAAAAGGTCACCAGAGCTCACCACCTCAGACGTATTTCTGCTGTTTTCTCATCTCAGTTCCCAATACTCAAATATCAGAATCTGTTTCACTTTGCAGGATGTAATGGCACACACTTTCATCTTCACTCTTGAGCAAGAAAACTGCTACTCCTTTGCCTGTGTTTAAACTTAAAAATCCTCTACAAGGTGGAAGTCATCTGTCATCACTGATACATCTATACAATAACAGAAGCCTCAATGCTGCATGGTTTCAGAATGTACATGACTTAGTCCACCTAGATGATAGAATTAGAACAGGTATGAGATCAGTAAAATTTACATGTTTAAAATTTATTCTGAGAATCATTGTTGTCAAATCCCACTGCTTATATTACTGCTCCACTGCTTACAGGAATTACAGGGGCCTGGAGAAGTGATCACTTTCTGACATCAATGGTTGCACAAAATACCTCAGATTGCATTTAAATGAATGACATCATAAACTTGAATCAGACACTGCCAGGAGCACAGCAGAGTTTTTTCTTATGATCCTTCAACAGCGTTTGCTAAATAGAAACATTTGTATTGGAGTCACATTGTGGCTTTTGGAATACTCAAGACTTTGGAGCAAGGCAGTGAAAAGCTGTTCCTACACATTGTGTCTGGCTCACTATTCCACTAAGTATTTTAGCTATAATCCATAGACTAATGTTCCTGCAGTTTCTGAAATAGAAATCTCCTAATCCTGGCATTTGAGGCACTACTGCTTTCAGATGATAAAACTGGTTTTCATTTTTTTCTTGTTTACAAGTTTAAATTTCTTTGTGAATGTCTCAAAATGTTTGTTGTAGATCATGGAGGGAATAAGTTTTCTGCAAAAAATATTAGTAATTTTAATTTTTTATCTTTTTCTCTCTAAATTTTTAGTTCAGATGAAATAAACACCTTTTAAGGGTACTATATATAAATTCCAAGGAACCAACCTCAGACACGACAATGAGCAGAAACAAGAATTTTAACACCATTTTTACTCATTATAAAACACTTCTGGATGAGCTTGGTTCAATCTTCTCTGTTGAAAGTGTAAGAATTCATTTAATTAATAATTGCAATAATGCAATTGCAATAATTAAATCAGGTTTCTAGCTTTGCATTGATCTCCTCTCATGGAGCAGTGGGATTCTCCAGCACAGAGGTCATACAAACAGCTGGCATAGAGGAGAAAAGGAAATAACATGCCTTAGTAGTAGATTGTCTCTATAATCCAGGGGCTCTAGTACAACCACTAATAAGGAAAACCCTAGCCAAAATCCTTAATCTAATAAATAGGGGTTTTACGCAAATGAAAACAATTTTAAGTAAAAAGGCAGAAAGACCAAATTCAGAGTAGTTAGGATTTGAAATCTGAGTCCTAACCACCTATACCCCTAAAGAACATGTACTGAGCTAATGATTTTTCATGGCAAGATCATCCTTCAGCCCATATCTCCCACTGGCGTTTCTTTAATTCCTGAAATATTACCATGAACCTGAGAGGCTTTCCCTAATAAATGGATATTAAGACATTTCCCAGTAGATGCCTAATTTGTCAGATACTATCGAATAAACTCTAGTTAGCTGCAAAGGTGTCACCTGTGGCTGGATTCAGCAGCTGCCACTCATGATATGGTGCCAACAGCACTCAAACAAGTAAATGAGTAGAGGATTGCAGGTCTGACTGACCATTTTCTCTGGCCAGCATCGTAAGCCCATTTTCTCACTGCACAGCTGCTCAGACATGATGCAAGTGGCCAGAGTTGATTACTAGCCACTCCTGCTACTTTTTCCATCCCTGTGCAGCATACTGCAGTGCAAGGGAAGAGCCTTGCACAGGAGGACTGTGCAACAATGTTGTGGGTAATTCTGAGTCTTCTCCACGGCCAGACAATCCATAGATGAATGCAGAGCAGATGACCAAGTGACCTACGTTTATTGCTCTTTGCAGTTGAAGTTAATTGAAGGTTTCCAATCAGATATCTGTATCTGGAAATGCTTTACATTCTTGTATAGAACCTTAGCCCTTCCCTGAACAGCAGAGTATGATGCTGTGTCTGGCCTCTGGAGTATGTGTAGGCTCCACATTTTCCCCTGGATGTTCCCACTGAGGAGCTGACTGGACTTTACCACAGCTGCTTTCTGACCTGCAAAGCCACATTCACTCACATCATGTCCAGAGTACAAATTTAGGAGAAATACACACATACATCTCTGTGGACTTGTATCTTGTTCTAATTGGGCATCAGACCCACTATATATATAAAATATTTCAGTATGGCTATTTCTTCTGTCACTAGCAGCATTTATATTGTTATTGGATGTAATTACCAGTACCACTGCCTGTGCTCCTCAGCCTGATTAACAGCAGCCAAATAGGAAGCTGACAAGAGAGGAGATGCTGAGATACTACAGCAGGATGTCAGAGCAGAGAGCTATAGTGCTATCTCTCAGAGATAAAGCTAAAGGAATCAGCTGGTACTGGAATATTCTTGCATCGTGTTGCATTTTGGAAAAAAAAATTAAACAAAAATAGAAGAAAATAATTTTTTTTCTTCCCTAGAGGGTTTATAATCTATAGAGACAAAGAGATGTTATCCAAATTTATGGATCAGGAAACTTGAGTTATAATTGCCATGAAACTAATTCACTATCTTTAGCAAAGGAAGGAGGGAAAAGAGAAAACTAAAAGCAATGTATTTCAAGAGGCCAGACTTCAATAAACACAGTAAATTGGTGGTTGAGATCTCCTCGGAAACAAGTTGAAGTGACAAAAGAGTCCAGAAGAGTTGGCAATTCTTTAAAGAAATGACAGTGAGAGCACAATCAGAAGCCATGCCAACATGAATGAAGGATAGGAAGTGTAATCAGAAAACAATTTGGCTAAACCATGAGCTCTTCAATGACCTGGAGCTAAATAAAATGTACAGGAAGTGAAACTACATTGAAATAGTAAAGACAAATGTGAATGAATGACATAAATATGTGGGGAAAAATTCAGAAAGGCAAAGCTACAAAAAGAGAGGAAATCTACAAAGGAAGCAGAAAGCTTTTTGTAAGCACATTTGCAGTAAAAAGAACTCTGGGGGAAAACAGTGGTTTACTGCTCAAAGGAGAGAACAAATTCCTGCCAGATGAGTCCTAGAAAAGTTAAATGTTTGGCACCTTTTCTTTTGCAGCCCTCACTGGAAAGGTTAACTATGACTAGGTAGTTCATAAAGCCAAGGATTTTTTAAAAACAACTCAGGTTGCAACAGGGGAAGATCAGATTAAAGAATGCTTAGGGTTCCAATTGCCAGTTCAGAGGGGCATTAGGACATTTATGCCAAGATGCTTAAAGAACTCAAAGAACAGGCAGAAACAATCTCACAGGTGTTAGCAAATCTCTTAGAGAATTCATACAAGATCTGCAGGGTCAGAAAAGTGAAGAAGAGCCAGCAGACCACATATCTGTAGGAAGGAATAAAGGAGGAGACAGGGAATTAATTACCAGACTGACAGTCTAACTTGATTCCTTGAAAAGTACTGGAACAAATAATCCAACTACTTCTAAGTACCTAGGTAGTAACAAGGACAGAAGTAGCAGCCAACATGTATTTGTCAAGAAGAAATCATGTCAAACCCACCTAATTCCACTCTACAAGAGAGTAACAAGCCTTGTGGGTAGAGGAAGAAAAGAAAATGTCATGCATCTTGACTTTAGGGAGATTTTTGACACCATTTCACATAATATACACAAGTAAGCTAAGAAAACCTGGTCAAGATTAAACTACACAGAAAAAATGTGCTAAGATAGCTGGAAATCTGAATTTTAAGAGTGGTTTATCAATGATTTGGTGTCAAAATGGTAGGATTGTACCAGGTGGAAATTGCAGAGCTCTGTCCTATGTCTGGTAAAGTTCAATATTTTTAGGAATGGTTAAGAAGAAGGGATAATAATACTTTTATTGCACTTGCAGATAAAATCAAGCTCAGGCAGACAGTCTGTAAACACATGAATGATAGAACAGGAATCAGGAAAATTGTGGCAAATGGAGAGGTGGCAAAGAAAAATGAGGCCCAATTCAACAGGAACTAATGAAATGTATTCACACAGGTGAGAACAATTGGTTCAAATACAGGACAAAGAACTGTTGTAGAGGTAAAGACAGTGATCAGGTAATCACAAGCTGAATATAAATCGACAGTGTTACATTGTTGTTGAAAAGACAAATGTGACACTGGCGTGTACAAGCAAAATGTCACCTGTAAGTCCTCTGAAAGATCCTCCTGCCCTGCTCAGCCCTGCAAGGCTGCATCCAGCTTCAGGAAGGACTGACTGGGCAGCAAGAATGCAATGTGGAGAAAAATGTGACCCAGGAGGAAAGAACTGGGATTCCCTTGGAACAGGGCAAGTCTGAGAGGAGACATGAAAGCATTCATGAAGTGTTTGAGAGAAAAAAGGAATAAGCTCTTCTTATATGCTGAGGCCAGGATGAAACACATGGATTTTAGTTGTAGCAGGAAATCCAACATTAAAAAATTAATTTGACAGACATTTTTCAGAAGTCATTTAGGTAGAGGTGAACTTAACACTGAGTAGACAGGTAGCCTAAAAGGTTTCAAAATGTTTCTTTTATCCATCTTTTCTCTTCATGACACACTGTGATTTCAGGGACACAGGTCACGGATGATTAACCAAGATTCACAGGGGGTATCTAAAATCAAGCAGAAAATTGAAGGCTGACCTTAACAACATCAATTCAATAGTCTTTACCTCAGAATATCTTTTCTCTCACTTCCTCTGCCTCAATAAATAGATTGTACATGTAAAGTATACAATAAATGGTACATTATTTTTTTTTCACTTAGCAAAGAAAATAGCATTGTGGTTGATTTTTTTCATTTCTAGTTTTGCTTCCTCTCTTATGATGAGTAAAAGGAATGTGATACCAAAGGACACTTGTCTGGTGGAAAATACATTGCAGATGCACAAATATGTCATTAGACTTTTGCATAATTGGCTACTAGCTGATTAAAGGTCACCAACAAAAAGCCTTTTGACACAGCCCCCCAAAAAAGCTCAGCTCCCTCATACAGCACATGTCAGTGCAGAACAGAGAAATGACACATCCAGTTTATTATATCACATTTACAATTTAGAATGGATTATTAGTGACAATATTTCTTTTACAGAAATAGCAGATGCCATCTTTTTTTATTAGAAATGCTGTGAATAATAATTAATAGCCTCTTTTGCTGTGTTAATAATATACTCATATCCAGTAAATATTGGCTAAATAATTAAGTAAAGAGGTTTTTTTCTTTCCAATCCCCAAGCAATTTGCTTAATTTGATAAATTTTAATTGGAACAGTGAAGACTTGGTTAATATTTAAAAAACAAACAGTTAATCATGTTCTTTTGCACTGCCTATATCAGCTCCATCAGAAGAACCATGCTGTTCTAGAGGGACAGACAAACCTGAATTGAGGCACCAGAGGTACCAAATGCTGTCTTTGAAAAATGGACTTTTAAAAAATGTGCTTTCCTCTTTCTGGAATGAATTAGGGCCTAAAATACTCTCAAATCCCAACCCAATCCTTGAGTGTATTCTTAGCACATATAGTCTCTGAAAGTTGTGGGAATTGAATATCCAACTGTTTAGATGCCTTTGTCAGTTCCCCCGTGTATTAAAATAACTTCAATAACTGCTGATTATGCCTCAAGTGGATAAAAGAAATTAGAGGCAGAATGCCGTACATATACTTAATATCCTTACATGTTTGCTGCACAGTTTAGTATTCTCCTACACTTTTAATCTAAAGTAGTTCAGTTTTAATCTGAAATAAGAGTTATCAGTAGCATACATAAATCATTTTCTACAAACAATGGTGGCAGGCAATGATGTTTTCAGTCCTTTGCAGGTCTGTCAAAATATTTGTGGAAGTAATTCACACTTGCAGTAACCAAACTTACAAACATTTTGCAATTCACTTCAAATAAAATCTCTATAAGTGAAAGATCAATTTCTACCCTCATTTAATTTTTTTTCATGATCAGGGTGATTGCAGGCAGTAGGTTGTATGAGACAATAAAACTGAACCTAGTTCGTTATTATGAACTCCATGGTTTTTAATGATTACCTGAGCTTTGAACACTTCACTCCCATTAAAGGTAAAAAAAAAAATTGCTATTTAAAATCCTTGATGACTTTGAAATTTCTAGCCAGCTCGTCTGAATTCTGCTGAGGAACTGACTCCGTGTATGTTCATGCAAATCCTATTAAAGTCGGTGAAAGTCGCAAGCATGTCTCTGGGGCAGAGTGGGACCCCCTGCTATCTAGTCAGTGCAAATTAACAGCTGGGAGTGGAAGGAATGTAAAAAAGCAAAAATCTCTTCACAGGCCCACATTGATATGCAAGGGATTTGCTTGTCAGGGCGAGATGTGTGATATGAAGTGAATGTTTATTGCACCCTGCAGGGAGCATCCAATAGTAGCCAAAAGGAGATATCTATAGTAGATCTGGATCGGAAGCTGTCTAAAAGCCAAGGCAGAGTGAAAAGCCTTTTGATAGAGAGTACCTCTGTGATCCTACTTATTCCTTGTTAGAGGAAAAAACAATTGCTAGAATTTGCAAATTGAGGAAATAGTGAATCCTGATATTTTGCCATCACTTATAACAACTATCTTGCAGCAATTTAAAGAATGCTTATCTATAGGTGTGGGTGGATGCAAAAAACTCCATAAATTCCAGCAACATTCCCACAGGAATTCAGGGAGAAGGGAGACATTTTTCAGAAGAATTGAGGTGGACTTTAGTCTGATAAGTCAGGTAAACCGTCGTGGCCCCTGGCCACAAACACCGGTTTGGCTGATAGAGATGTTCCCCTCCTCTCACAGAGGGACTAAAATTCTTTTGTTCACCTGATTCCTGGAAGAACACAGTGAGGATTTTTATTTGTGTTGTGTTTAGGGTGGCCTATTAGAGTCTTCCTTCTAGAAATATGGAGCAGGACATTATTTCCTCTTCCAACAAGAACCACAGGCATCTAACCAACCACTGCTTCCTTCCACTGTGCTGCTGACCCCCACCCGTGTGTGGTACAAAAACAAAGCTGCTGTTTGCTACTGCTAATGCTACTGAACCCCCACCCTTTGAGAAGGACCAGTCCAAGGGCACCAGATACTTGCTCAGGGGTGGAGAAGACACTAATTACAGATTACCTAAGGATTATTTCTCTGCCACGGTTCCTTTCTTCAGAGCAAGCAACCATTCATATGACCAACACTACTCCAAAAGCTTTTTCTGGAATCAGCTATAGTACTTGGTTGAAACTCAAATGCTTTGAGTCATTAAGTGAGTTCCATATTTTGGTAAGTTACACACGTTACTGCACAAGTCACATCTGCAATACTAACACGAAGGATAATTTGAATGATCCCCTGTGGATCAAGAGTTACTTGCCAAAAGAAATTTGCAAATTACATTTGCTAATGGCCACATCAGGGAATTTTGCACTATGTTCATGAACCATTTGTGAACAGAAAATGGAGAGCTTCATCAAACAAATCACTCATTTTGAGTTATTGCCATGCTCTTGCTGGTAGCAGTACTAAATCCAAAAGCAACATCCAAACACTTCCCAGCTGGCCCAGTAGACAGCACAAATCAAAGCCAGTGGGAAAAGTGCAAATAAACACAACTGAGACAAGATAAACTGTCACATGCAGCAAAGGTGATAGACATAGAAGCTGAGGATTTCTCTAGAGTTAGGCCATAGGATGAGGTTGACTGTCAAGTCCTGCTATGCTGCAGGACCTCAAGCTCCAACTGGCAAGAGGGAATGGCTCCATACTGTCCAGCAGCAGAAGTGACCCAGCCAGCTGTTCTCACTGCCCAGACAGATGGGACATTGCAGCTGATTATCAATCAGCATGTTTCTAACAGGGCATTTTGAAGTGAGATGTCACACTTTGTTTCAGGACCTCCCCTATGCAGCAGACCAGCCATGAGGAGATGGTGCTGCTGAGCACTGTGGCCTCACTGGTCTGGTTTGCCAGCACTAGTTAGAAATCAGTCCTCTAATCCAGAAAAACTTCAGTTGATCTGAGTCTGTGGCTTTAAAGAGTGAGGCGTGCATCACACAGTATGCCACACAGTATCAAATGAAAGGCTTGATTAGAAACCAATTAGAAAACTCATAAGGTCATCAAAAAATGTCTGCAAAACCATTCAGAAATGAATGTATGGGCAGATGTGAAGTGCTATGTGTGTGCAGCCCAGAATCAGATGCCTTGTGCTTGCCAACCCTGCAGCCCCTTGAGTCCTTCTGAGTCCTGTTGGCTGAAGTCTAGCTCTTCTAGTGCAATTATCTGCTAACACTAACAGGAATTAAATGAAAAGCTACCCAAATGCCACTAAGGATCAGGACATACAGGCTGTGGTTTTCTCCCTACTCCAGTAAGGAAACCAGAGGATTTGTCTCCTCTAAATGCTCTTTCTCTTCTTCCAGACTGAAAATTCAAATTTTTGCAGCAAATGCTGGGGTTATACCAGTATATATTGTCAACTCAGATTTAATCCTAATTATTTCTTTCCCACTGAACATCTGCATTTTGGCTTCTTCGCTCCCATAATGCTGGCAGCAACGATGGCTAACGTGTCTCTGCAGTATACCTCGGTTTAGATGTGTTTGCAAAGGTGGAGAGGGGTGATAGAAACCTTGAGCAGCAGCATGACTTTTTCCCTTGATCTCAGTAGCAGGTTCGACTTGGAAAGCAGAACCTGCCAGAAGATGCTGATCAGCAGCACCATCTTTTTTCTACTTTCTTTTTGCATTGAGTTCAAAGTGAAACTTAACAAGAGATTGCAGCTGTGTCCTTTGAGCCCTGTGACTCAGCACCAGCACAACAGCCTTACACGTGAGGAAATGTGTGTGCAAAAAATACTTTCTAGGAGGCTTCTGCCTAGTGCTGGGAAGCACTGATGCACTCTGGCTCCAGGGAGAGGTAAAAGGCTGATTGCCACCCACTCAATAACCATTTCCTTCTGCGTGATCGATGGAGTGTCATCAGAGCCCTGTCTGGTGACAGGTGCCTGTTAGCTATCGGAGCCAGAGGATGGGAAAGGCTCTGTGATAGATGCTCATGGAGAGGGAAGCAGTAAAGAGCATGGCAGCAGTAAAAGGAATGAAATAGGCTTCCTGCTGAATGGGGGAGCAGGCAGGAGAGTAACAGAAAGGACATTGATTGAATCGGAACATTTCTTTACACTTGGAGCCCCGACTGCAGCACTCTCATTGCACCTTGTAAAGTTTCTTCCAGTGGATGCTTGGTGACATCTTGACACACTGATTTTAGCATTGCTCACTATGTAATCCCCAGGGGAAGATATCTGAGCCCTGAACAGTGTTTTTGAGTAATATCTTCCAACTAAAACCATTTTCTACTTCCCTCCCTGCCAAGGTCACTGAGTTTCTGATCTCAAAAGCAAAAGCTTTACAGGAAAGGTGAGTGGAAAGAGGAATGAAGGTTTGGGCTGGTCCTTTAAACAGCAGCTGGCACAGCTCAGCCTGTGCAGTTTGCAGGCAGCATTAGCTAACACCAGGCTAAAGCTTTCCCATGTTGGGATAGCAGGAGCACAGCAGGGAGCCAGGCTTTCCTGAGACACAGCCTGCCTTTGTCTTGCTCTGGGGACTGCACACCGAGACAATATTCTCACAGGGCTGTAAGCTAAAACCCAGTTGTTCTTAGATCTGCAAGGGAGACTGGGGCAGCCTAATGGGATAGAGTTATTGGTGGCAGGGGAAGGGGCTGGGTGTGGGATGTTCCTGTACCCACCTTGGCTGCCACCCAGAGTGGGGCAGTGAGGAAACCTCTCCTCTTGTTCTGGGTGAAGGACCTGCCTCTCCTCCCATCACTCAGGAATTACAAGAGGAGAGAGCTTCCAAAGCAAGAATATTCAGGTGCTTATAAGAAGGTCTTCCCTTTCACTGCATCAACTAAGGTGTTTTCTTACAGGAGCTCTTTAAATATCATAGAATCATGGAATGGTTTGGGGTCAAAAGGACCTTGAAACCACCAAGTTCCAACCCCTGTTCTGTGAGCAGGGCCACCACAATATCTCCCCATCCCAGTCTGAGATGCTGTTACACAAACCTACGTGTCCCCAAACCAGGCTGACTGCAGGAACAGTGCTCCCACACACATACCTGCATGCACATGGGCAGGGGGTGACTGGAGAAGTTAATCAGCTTCAAAGCATGCGACACAGTAATCAGAGGTTCACATCAGGACAAGGAAAGAACAGCAGGGCCTTGCATGCACAAATAAATGACCTTTGAGTCCTGCGTTCTCTGTGTGTTCAGACACAGACCAGACTCTGTTACCAACACCTCGGTGCAGGCACGTTCCCCTGAAAGAAATCATGGTGATGGTACCTGGGCCCCTCTGGCATCAAAGCCAACCAACTTCCAGCTCCTTCCAGGGCAGCAGGTGCAATTTTATGGCTCATCTCTTATTATGTTAGCCCCTCCACAAAGTGTGAAGAGCTGGGTTTCGGTGCTTATCTGTAGCGTGTTCATAGGAACAGGAAACACTGGGGCAATAGTTTGCTTTTATACATATTTCATCAAGCCATCAGACAGCAGAAACAATTAGGAAAGATGAAACCACCTGTATTTTGAATAGGTTCCCACCATGAGGAGCCTGAGGGAATAAGAAAACCTACTGTTCCACGAGCACGCATAAAATCAAAAACAATTGTGAATGAAACAACCAAATAAAATAAACTATCCCTCCATCTGTAAATATTTGGGGAAATAATGACCAAACTAAGGCACAAATTTCCTCCATGTAAAAATATGATAAAATGTATCCACAGATTTACCCCCATCACACACATACCCAGAAATAATATGAAGGTACGGACTAATGTACATGTACACAGAACATCTATGCCTTATTGAACTCATAATTTGAATTTTTCACATGAACTGCTCCAATACTTTTGTACATCTGCTAAACTGCTTTGGGAGTAACATGAGAGCACACTATGCCTAATAACTTAAGGGAAACTTTGAAGCTTCCTCTTCCAGACTTTTACTCAAGGAAGTATTAATCATGAAACTTGGGCATTTTTTACCTTTTCCAGATAAGTGGTTACAATATTTCGCATTTTAATCAATCTAAAAGGAAAAAAATCCAAATCTCTCTGAAAATAACTTCTTTGCATTAATCACAAAAATCTTTATTTAAACTGAAAAATTTTTTGGCACTATCTCCCCCATTTCAGAGCTCTTTTCAGGGTTAATTTCTAAACTGAAACACCACATTCAACTGAAAAGTCAAAATGTTTGCAATAGATAACTCCTAGAAAAAAATGTTGCAATATTTAAAGGAAATTCTTTCTGCTTGATTCCATAAATTTGACTCAAGTTGTTTAACTGTTTTATTCTGACCAATTATTCTTCTGTTTCCATGAAGAAAAATTGTTTGTGGACATTGACTAGTGACATCTTTCATAACTGTAAACCTTAGCAGTATATGGAAGTAAAAGAATGGGCCCAACCCAAACACACTAAATAATTGGATGTGTTGTCTGACTCTGCAGTGATTCAGGATCTTATCAAAAGGGATTTCAGAGCACAGTTTGCAAGAATTGCCTCCACTGCCAGTGCAGAATCCTTCCAGAGAGGAAGATATATATAAATAAATTTTAATTATACATACTTACATACTTGCAGGTGCATTTTTAATGAGATTTTGAATAATTACTTTGTTTCCTTTAAAATGCATTCAAAAGAAGACTGTATTTGATTACCAATGTAATATGTACTCCCACAGGCTTATAGAATATATCTATGCCCTGCACCTCATGAATGCATTACTGCTTGTCTTAAATAAACTGAATCTGCTATAAGCAGATAGTTTTGAAGATTTTTTTTTTTAATTATTGATACCTTTGGAGAATACGGATGTTGAGATATTGAGGGAATTGCAGAAAGTTTTACTGCATCGTTTTTTTGTTTGTCTGTCTGTCTGTTTGTTTGTTTGTTTTTGTGCTACCTAAAAGGTTTTATTCAAAAGCCTGGGACACGTTACATTGTCTGGCTCAATTAAGAGCGTATTTTTGTGACCTTCACACATTGTCAGCCAAATCTGGGAGTGGAGGGCTGCAAAGGACACAACAGCTTCAGCAAGGAGCTTTGGGACTGGTGGGCTGTAGTGGGAGTGCAACCACCAGCCCTGTTGTGGGAGCCCTGGGCCAGCCTGGGGACAGCAGACCAAGGCACAGAGCCAAACAGCCCAGTGACTGTCTTCTTTCTGTCTAATACAGAGAGCTGAGGCAAGAAGAAAGCAGGGGGAAAAAAGAGAAAAAAAATGTTAGAAATATTTATTTGAAGTTACACTATCGTTCTTCTTTATGCACAAAATCCACTAAAATTCGAGAGTAAAAAGGAAAATACAGTGTTTCTGCAGAAAAACCTTAAGCCCAGAGGCCAGATCATTGGCTCGTATAAACATCCACACTGACTTTGCTGGAGCCCAGGTGATTTATTTCAGGGTCCTGCTCCTCACTGGGTACAGAGACCACAACAGCCCAGGACTGTACCTGCACCCTCCACACGCCCAGCCTGTCTCCCATCATGTCACAAAAGCCCCATAAAAACTGGGTTTTGCAAACACCACCACCCTGGGCCAGTCACGGGCAGGAGATAGGGCACTCCTTTCCCCCAGGGTCATGGCCTTGGAGATCCTGCCTCTCACTTCTAAAAAGCCATAAAATGAAGACATTCACTGAAGAATCCCAGGCCCTGCCTGGGAAGGAAGATTCAGAACCTGCTTCTGGGATACATCCGCCCTCAAAATTAGCTCTTGGAAAGAGCTCAGGCATATTAGCAACCTGTGCTTAAAGGAGTTTTTCAGATGAGGGCAATGGGAAAGTGCACAGCCCTGGAACAACTCTTCCCCTGTGCTTCTGGCCATCCCTTTGCAAGAAAGCTGAATTCACAAGGAAAATAGGTGCAGAGGAAGCTACTGAACTGACTAGAGAGACAGAGTGCCCATTTAATGAGAGGAGACAAGGAGTACAAGTTTTGTTTAGCCTCACTGGACAGAGGCTGACCCAGAATGTCTTTGCTGTATCTAAATATCCCACACTGATAAACTCCATGAAAAAATTACTCAAGCAGTGGGATGATTGTTGGCTCAACAGAAGAAGCAAGCTGCCTGAACACCCTTAGGGGAGAATAGGGGTTCTCTAAACATCAAGGTTTTGACAACATTACAAAAGCTATGAGATTTTTCCTAGTAAATTGTGGAAATTTGTGACTTGAGCAGAGGGACTGTACTCAGCAACCTACATCATACAAAAACCAAAACTGAATTTTTGCCACAGATTTAGTTGGGCTCACTCTGAAATGTTAATCCTATGAATGTGTACATGTGGCTTAATCAATTTTGGGTCTTTAAATGATTTACCACAATTTTACAGAAAAGATATGGCCGTAAAGTAAATGAATGTGTAAATTGTATCTTCAGGAGCAAGACTCCAGACCTGGGTACACAGATCTCTGTGCACAGAATAAACTGTGGAGGCTGTAGATACAGTTTATTAATCAATTATCTCTGTTTATTGGAGAGCAGGATCTTCCTGCAGCTGCTAAACCAAATGACATGCAATGACAATTATGTAAACTTTCATGGAACTCCAGAAAAGCTATCAGCAGTGTCCTGGCTGTTATTTTTGAGCTGATCTAATCTGACATATGGTGATTCCTTGAGTCATTTGATAGTGTAGAGAGCTAAGTAAACCCCTCTCCAAACACCATAAAAAGTGGCCCTGCAGTTTTTGCTCCTTTTGGAAACCCAGAAGCACACTGCTGCAAAGAGTCAAACATGAGGAAGGATGAAATCTTATAGCAGACCTTGACCTTGGGTGCATCAAACCTCTTTAAAACAAAAATACATTTTCAGGTAAACAGCCTACTTTTATAAAAGGAATCAGCCTTCTGCAGAAAAGCATGACCCTTCATCAGAAAGTGCAAAATCTAACAGACAAAAAGGTTCCATCCTAAGAGAAGAATTTTGTCAACAGTACACTTGCTAAAAAAGCTCAGTTTTTAGCTGTTGAAGATCAAAATATTTCAGATGACTTTTCAATGAAAAAGTGACACTAGTGACCCTTCTGCAAATGCTGGAAATTTCTTTTTCAAATAAATTTCATCCAGACATCTTCCAGGGACATATTTTTATTTCTGTCTTAACTGGACTTCCATTTCTTGCTTTAGGTTATGTCATTTAATCCTCTAAGAACTGTTTAATCTCATAAATCAGCCATCTATATATGTAAAACCCCTAACTTTTACACTTCAGAACAGTATTGCATATCCAGACCTGTTTCTTAAATATCCTGGAAACACAAACCAAGAGAAAACCTGTCCCTGAACATCAGTTCTGCAGCTGACACCTACAGAATGAAACTGAGATTAGTCTAAAAAAAATTGTATTAGCTAATGCTAAACTGCACACCTTGCTTACTATTAATGACACGTCCAAGTTTAGTAGAAAGAAAATGCTTTTAGAAATCTGAAGTACACAGAAATGTTGTGTCACAGTGATGCAGCAGTTCCAGGACAGAACTGAACTCATCCTGCTTCACTTCCTTCAACATCTTAAAAATTCTCTTTGTTTAGATGTAATTCCTTGCACCCACAAAAGCAATATTGCTTAAATTTTCTGTCATTGACTTACAAGCCATGGACCCCCACTTAGAATTACTAAGGAAGGTGCTGGGATGTGAAGGGATTTGGTTCCACCAGCAGCTGTAGTTGCTGATTTTGTCCTGTAGCAGTTGGCACATGGTAAAAAGTGAGGTGAAGAAAAGGGCCAAACCAAAGAGCAGAGAAATGGACACTGCTGTGAAGCTGATTTCGTGCCTGCAGCTGAAGCAGCAGAGAATATCAAATGTCAGAAGGAAGCTTATCCTCTGAAGCTTTTCAGCCCTGTTTTGCACAACAAAGAGATCTGGCTAGTTCAGATAAGGGGTGGATGAACATCCCAACTTTCAGTTGCTTATTTATCTGAGGCACTCCACCCTTCACTAGGCATCTCCTTTCCTAGAATGATTCAAGTCCCTTGATTAAAATATTGGGGCACATTACCAGAACACCACTCAGTCCACTGTGCTTTGTCTGTCCCACCCCCAGAGAATGATCACAAAACCTGGTTCTGTCCTCCCAAGCCAGCAAAACACCCTCCAACCTCAATGGCACCAGGACTAGGCCTGGGTAAATATTTTCTATCCTTACACAGGTTGTCTTATCCAGTCATTCTCAACATGGGAGGATAGTCACACACACACATACACCTTTCTTAAATGAAGTTTTTGTTTGCACAGCTGTGCTAACACCTTACATGGAAGAGACTTTTATTCTGGAACAACAACTCATCACAGTAATTGAGAGGAGTGTGCATCAACAGGCCCTGTGAAGGAAAGAAAGGACAACCTTGTCAAGGCACAGATCTTCCTTTCCCTTTGAAATGCCTCAGTCAAGTTCTTGCTTCTCTCCTCCTGTGTGTATCTTCTGTCAATCCACTAGAAGTACTTCCTAGACTTTCCTCGATGATCCACGTGGAAAACCTTTCCTGCTCACTAGCCTTGAAGAGACCTTCTAAAAAACCCCCTGATTTAGTGACATGTTATCTATCCATCATCTCCACCACAGATGAAGCTGCTTTTGGGAGGTTCAAGCTGCCAAATTGTTCCTCAAGTCTCAGTACACTAATATTGCTGTTCTGTACATGGCTAAAAATACAGAGAGGGCACAAGTTCAAATGCATATCCAAATGTGGTTGTGTTTTCTCTACTAAACTACATATTATTTTCCTTAGGTGAAAAATTCGTCCCAGATTTACCCCATCATCTGTCACCCTGAAGGTGGCAGACCCTTACTATCTCACCTTCTCTTCTCATCTGGCATCTTGCTCCTGCCAGGTCCCAGCACTGTTAAAGATCTCTCATTTATTTTCACTTCTAAGTGAATTAGTTAATAGTTTCTTCCCACAATTTTTCGTCTTTGAATATTTCACCTTAACATATCATTTTAGTGTCTATTTCTATGTCTTTCCATTGGCTGTTATCCAACCAATTTAGCTTAAGTAATCATTTAGTTTGATTTTTCCATATGCAAATCAATTTGTTATATTGCTTGTTTGTAAGATGCTACACATTATTAAGTTTCATTCTATGGCATCAGCACAGTTAAACTTCTCACCTAGTTTGTCTCCCTCACAATTCCAATTCGTCTTCTAATGAACTAAGGCTTAACCAGCTAGATAAGAGTCATTAGAGATGTGTATTCATTTTTAGCAAGGCCAAATTGCACAGCTGCAACAGAACACATTGTTTTGTACATTGCAGTAGAAAACTACATGGCTCCAGGAATTTCAGACATTAACTGGCATTTTTCTAAGACTGATAATTATCACAGCATGCAACATACAGAATTCCCCAAGACATTGTCTGCAGATAATCTACCACTGTGAATCTTTGCACAACCTTAAGACCTGACCTGAATGTGGTTCCCTGTTTTCTCTACACTCACATACACAAACCTGTTGTTTCAGCAGTTTGCAACTGATCAATTAATAGGTCACTCAGACTGTGATGTAGTCAAATATTAACATGAGATCAGAGGGAGTTACCTCCTCCTGTCACAGCAAAACCTTTGCAGTGGTGACTTAAACGGGTGAAAAAAAAATTAACCAGCTCTGCTGGGATCTCCATGAGTGAACATCCTACTCTCAAATGGTAAAACTTCACTCACCCTCTGGAATATCACAGCATCAATCTGTCACATATTAGGGATTTTCCCTTCAGGTTATTAACACACCTCAGACCCAGAAAAATACCAGTAATTAACAGGCTTGTTGAGGAAAGAGAAACAGCTTACTCAGTACTTCTCTATATATGGAATTATTCCTATGCCATTGAGAACAATCCTTTTCTTGAACCTGTGCTCATTCTAAGCTTACTTTGCACCTAGAGGCAGAACTGTGAATCTAGTGTGTACCCATGATTCTTCCCCTCAGAGACTGGACTTTGAGAAGATTTACTCAGGTTTCTTCCTCTCAAGCCAGGTTTGATATAAGCTCCAACATTGTTGGTTTTCAGGAAGTCAAACTGCTCTGAGTCTGGATCTGCCCCAATTTAGAAAAAAAAAAAAAAAAGAAATAAAAGCTGTAGGTCATGGTTTGTGCTGCAAAACTGATGCCAGTGATTTCGTGGCAGATAGTCACACATCTGAGTCAGATCTAAACAAATGTGGCTAGATCATGTCAGAAGGGCTCAGAACCACCAGAAGTGCTGTCTTTTAGAGTAATCATAAAAGCCAAGTTCAATACTTGCCTCTGCAGGTACATTAAAGCTAGTCCCTCTGTGTGCTCTTTGTTGGTTACCATCTGAAATGCTCTTCATAAATCTCAGCCTGGTGAAAAATGCCAGATTTCCCAAAAAACATTGGCAGGTTAAAGGTATTTTTTGTTTCCTAGGAACGTGCAGCCCAGCTGTTCTCTGCTTTTTGTGGGCCTTTTCTCAGCAAAGAAAGAGGGATTTCTCTTTCTTATAGAGTAAAATTTCCCCTCAAAAATTTCTCAGATTTTTCATCTCTCTTTATCACTTGTTTCTTGTGGACAAACTTAGCATACCAATGTCTGGAAAAAAGCCACCAACTTTCTTGTTCATGAAAGCTCAGTATCTAAAAGTCTATGAATCATTTTAATGGGAAAAAAAAAAAAAAGCACCAAAACCCTTCCAAAGAAGTCACCAGGAAGAAAAATTCAACAACTTGTGTCACTGGAGGGATCAAGGCCACCTTTCACCTCACAGACTTTCCAGAACTAGTCCAAGTTTCTTCCTCAGCTCACCATTTTCATTGCAGATGCAGCTCTGGGACATCAGACCTGGTGTTTCAAATCCTTTTGAACTGATATAGATACCATTTCATGCTGACATTGATATCTTTTTTAAGCTGATGCAGGCAAGATGGGCTTCAAAATGCCCATTGGAGCTTACTGACACTCCTGCAGTCCTCTTGTTCTTTGTGAAATTATTGCTTTTTGTGGAAGTGGTGGAAGTCTAGGGACAAAAAAAAATAGGTAGAAACAATGTGGCTATGCTGCTGGGTGAGAATGGGGAGTCCTTACTTTCTCTGGAGGCTACAATATATTTACAACCAGGTTTGTGAACCCAAGGGGCAGTTCATTAATTACTGAGGAGGGTTTGCAAAAGATGCTTCACATGGGTACTCAGGTCAGTCTCCATTCATGGTGGAAATAAAAACTATTTACTCTGTTACAGTATTCAGCTGGGTGGCAGCTGGCCTTGGGGTAGTGATGAAAACCTCTCTCCACTGGCAACAAATTCACTTTATAAAGTGACTATGCAGCTCTAAAACAGTAAGGTTTGAAAAGAGAATTTTTAAAAGTAAAAGAAAGGTCAAAACCCTTTCAGGATTACTCATTTTTTTTTGAATTACAACCTTCTTATTCCCATAATACCAGTCCAATAATTGTCCAATCTTCTCCTCTTTGTAAATTAAATCCCATGAAGAAAATACTTTTTCCTTTTCATCATAAAAACACAGGTATGTAAAAGTACTGACCCTATGAATTAAGGGTCAATTATTATTTCTAAATGTGTGCTTACAGACAGGCAAGTAGACGCTGGACAGACCCCAAAAGGCTGTGGATTGTGTTCTGGCTGCCTATTACAGTCATTAAGTAGGTGATTCATTGCTTAGCATTCAGTACTGGCAGACTGTGCCTTTCTGTGCAATAAAGAGGGAGAAAGAGCTGCAACATCAAAGTCAGGCACTCACAGTCAGCCACCTTCCTAACACTTTGACTTATGTCCCTTTATTGTACGTGGATCAGGGTCTGTGGTGATGTACTCTGATCTCCTACCAAACATCAACATTGTTCTAGGTGCTTGGGTTCATACTATGGGCCCTGTTTGGCAATAAAATCAGCCTTGTCTAAGCTTGGCCAAGCACAGAAAGTAATTTCAAGCAATATATGAAGGCAGAATGGCAATGCTTCATTGGGTTTTTTAGGTTTCATGGCACAGGCAGTGGGCTGCCAGCCCACAGCAATGTGTAACACTCCTCACTCCCCCACATGGACTGACCTCAAGGTGCTTTGTTAAGTGAGTCAATGTTATTGATCCCTTTTTTTCTGGAGAAAACAGAAACATCATAATGTCACCAAGATTTTGCAGAGAGAGTCAAACTCAAATGGTTGTTCCCCAGAGTCCTGCCTAACACCAGAAGGAAGAATTGGAAACTGGCTTGCTATCGACCTCTGAAGCAATATTTGGAGCCAAGACTGCACCTCTAACCTGTGTTTCATCCAGCTCCGCACAGTGCAGTAGCAGTAGCATTTGGCACGTCCCCTGCTGTGTATGCAGGGCTGTCAGAGCCACAGGTCTGCTGTGATCCTCCAGGTTCAGACAAGGCATTAACCCTGGAATGGAAGCAGCAGGTGGAGGTGCTTGCCAAAGCCAAGGTGTTTGGCAAAGCCACTCTTCCCTCGGGAGTCGGAGTGCGTTGTTTCCTGAACAAGCCCAGCCGTGTTTGCTCCCTTAATTGTGCAGCTGCAGGTCTGCTTCCAGCTCTTGCTGTTGTCACCAGACTGCGTGAGACCTGCCAGGCTTCACATGCCAGACGTGAGACCTGCGTGCCTGACTCCTGTCTCCACCTCTGGTACGTCAGGTGGCGATGGGGCAGTGCCACAGGTGACACCAGCAAAGCCACTGCGGCGCAAAAAGCTTTCATGCGTCACTGAAGACCTAAGTGGCACAGCCAGGCCAGGAGGCAAATCGTGACGACACACTGTGTGTCTCAGGATCATTCCTGCACACTTGATTCAGACTTCCTATTGCTAAGATCCAGATGAGGCCGTGCTCTGGCAGCAGGAAGGGATGTAGCTGTCAGGAACACTTACAGAAAATAGGGGTAGGCTCTAGGGACAAGGGGGCCGTGGTGCCTTGACTCATTCTTGTGCAGCAGAGCCTCTGCATAAGATATGCCTGCATGCAGCCACTCCTGCCAGTGTGAAATGACAACTCTGTGCAATGTCTGGGCAACTCATTGATCAGCTACTTGTGAAGCCATTTAAAAGGACCAGTGGTTTTCAAGTGACCTGATCAGCTTCATGCAACCTGAAATATTCACATAGCTGAATGCTCCACTCAGCTGAGTATCTGGTCTGTGGTATGCTTATGAGGACAATATCTAGGAAATATTGTTACTACAATAATGTATTTATTTCTATTTGCTGATTTGGAAACTTTGAGCCTCACTTGACTTTGTTTTCTCATTTCTCTTGAGAAAACACACACCTAGTCAGGTAATTGGTCATGCTCACACAACTCTTTGTGTTCTGCTGCTGTGTTTATTTGAGAATCACACATGCACACACACTTGAGAGCGAGATAAAATCACTCTGGCTGAGAGGCTTTATCTTGCCTATCTGTTCCTCAAATAGGTCCATTTGACTTGGAAAGGAAGAGGATAATTTGATTCCTAACAGAAAATCTCCTCCTTTGATCTGATGTTTTTGCAGTTAGCCATTCCCCAACAGATCTTTTCTGTGTGATGTTTTCCTTCTGTTTTCTTTCATTCCTGTCTTATTTTACAATAATATATTTGAGAGAACCCACCCTTCTCCTGTGGGGAGACATCATTCTTTCTATGGGGTAACATCATATCTAACCCATTCACAGTCAAGTATAACTCTAGAATTCACAGCACTGCCTCTTCTACCGTCCCATGTCTTTAGATGGTAAAACACTATCTGGCTGTGCTTGCATTTAAGCCAGCAGATGCTAGTATTACTACATTTCAAAGGACCCAAATCAATCCACTTCCTTCATTGTCCCACTCTCATAAAAACCTAGACAGAGAAGCCTGAGGCTTTGTAGTTTTTGAAGTGCTCTAATCTGGACAGATCTTACCATTGCTGTCATAATTGATTAAGCTGTTGCCAGCATCCCCTGCATCTCCAGAGAGCTGTCATGGTTCACATTCATCAGGGCATGCTCCAAAGTTCACACACTTCCACAAGGCACAGCTCAGTGAGAGTTGGACGTCATTGGAATAATAATACTTTGCACTTGCATCTCGCCTTTCATCACAGGCTCCCAAGGCACAGCACAAATACTGAGTCCATTTCTGCTACCCCTTGTCACACCCTGTGATACTGTACAGCAACACTCTCTCCCGCTAAAAATTATCCACGGAGCTGTTTGCAGAGCAAGATACATCAAGGACAAGTGAATATTCACCAAAGAAGTGTCATGATGCTTTTGAGAGAAAAGTGTTACTCCTGTTCTAAACTAATGGAAAAACTGAATGGTTTGCACTGGTCTCCAAAGGGCAACGGAAAGTTATCCCTCAGACCAGGCTTGCTGGTCTCCCACACTGGGTAACTGAAAAGGTTGCCTCTGGCAGTATCCCCACGTAGGATTTTGTGAGTCATAAAGGTAGGCTTTGTCTGCTTGCAGACAGATGGTGAAGGAGCCATGCAGATGGGAGTGGATGCACTGGGGAACATACTAATGTTGAAAACATTTACAGGTGAGTTGGAGCATCTTCTTTCAGTCCTCCGTGTGCTTTACCAAAGAGGTTGCAGATGACTCATTGTGGGAATTAACACAGAGCAATGTTCCCAAATTCCTGCTCAGTGCCTAGTCACTACAAATTCCCTTTTTTTTTGCTAGCCCATGGAATTCATTTGCTATTTATTTATTTCCTTACATATTGACTTCAACAAAAGCACATATTAAATGTAGTTTAATAATGTCCTAAAATATTAATTTTCTATTTCCAAACAAAGAGGATACTCATCCAGTCTGTGTGCATAGTCACAGATGTAGTGGATACATAATTTTTATAGGCATATTTAATGTATCTCTTCCAATTTCTGGGATACTTCCTTATGTGTTAACTTTACACCCCTACTTATCTGTTCTCTCCTTTTCTTCTGACCACACTTAAACAGTGAGAAGACATTACATAACTAAAATAAAGTAGCTCACTAAAGAAAGGGCAAGCTGACTTGGAAAACCAGGAGTCATCTCTACTCCTACCAGCTGGAGTTTCTCCCACTTCTACAGCCATTAAAGTTATGAAATGTTTGGATGTTTTACTAATTCCATTAAGAACCAGAAAGGCTGTTTCCACCATGACCAGAAAATGAAACAGCAGCAATCACACGGGAAAATGCTCAACTTTCCAGACTCAGCAGTTTTATTAGTGCAAATACCCTCCAGACAGACAGCCACACATTTGCCTGCTTCCTTACTCTGAACCCTAACTCAGCCTGGGGTGGGTAAGCTGGTGCTACTAACCTTCTTCTCCAACTCATTTCACCTGCAAGAAGGAATGGCCTGCTGATGAGCATTTTGACCAAGGATTCTAACACGTTTGGTGGTTTTTTTCTCTCTCTCTTTTGTGGATTGCCAGAGCAACTTTGGGCAAGTTGTCAATTCTGTCTGTGTCCCAGCTTCCCAGCCATGAAATGTAAATAATAGCACTTGCATGCTGCAAAATGGCATTAAGAAAGTTCTTTTTGATGCATCTGGTATATGATGCTAATAAAAATCTTGGAAACACCATTTCCCAGGTTCCATCACTTGCCTTGGTCTAATTCTTTCCTAGGACTTCTCTAGCAGCAGCAAACGTTGATGTGACAAGCAAGGCATTTTTTTTGTGGTATTGTGTATGTTTTTCCTTAATCGCTTAGCTCCTGGATTCATGTGATTCTTCATAATTTCACTCCCATTAAAATAAAGCCTAAAGTTTCATAGCCAGGAAATTGGAGTGTAAGGGGATGGGAAAGGAAGAAAATGAATGCCAAAAAGCATGAATGCAAAAGGGGAGCACCTGGAACAGCTCAATTATTTTAAAGTATCGAGATTTCTAAGCTGATAGAGGTTTAATTAAGGATTAAAAAGAAAAAAAATACTTGTAAGTGCAGAGTTGACAATACCAAGGTTTATTCTTCCTGTTTCTTCCCCTTCAGGTGCTATTGCAGTAATGATCAGATCAGCACAACTCGCTCCAATTCACCAGTACAGGCACCTAAATTACAACCCCAGCACCACCCGAGCCTTTGAGAAAGTGAGACAGAGCTCCTGCTGTTTTGAAGCCAGCTCACACCACGGCTGTCTCGCTCGCTAGGCAACAATGTGATGAGTGTATTAGCATTTAGCAAAGGTATATAAAGTGATGGTCCCTGCCTCGAGGAGCTGACAACATTGCAGTACAGAGGACAAGAACAGGAAGCCACATAAAAAGAAGAAGAATTAAGCAGACATGTTGGTTATGTATTCTTGCAACCACATCAAGCCTGGTCACTAGGGAGGAAACTATTGTGCCCTTGAATGCAATTCCCACTGCTGAAGCCAGGCCCTGGCAGTCACGCACAGGTGGGCACAGACCTTTCCAGGGCCAGCCCACCTTCCCTCACCGGGCTGCTCGGCACTCAGCACGCAGGCACGCAGAAGTTAGCTGTGAGCCACACGTGTAATTAAATCACGGGCTGCTTCAGCCAGTGAAAGCGGGCACGAGCTACTACAATCTACTAACATTTCCAAACCTTTTCATTAAAAATTCCTCACTGCAGCCTGTGCTAAATGGAATGGATAAAGCCTGCAGGTCCCAGGGCCCTGGTGCTCCCACCACACACCTCCTTCTTCCTACTGCAGCCATATTCCTGGCACAGCTGCACAGACCTCAGCCTGTCCTAGACCCCTGCAGCCCAGGAGTGCCAAGATCCTCCTGCTAGCTGTCCTACCCAGGGCTGGGGTGGATCGTGTGTAGTCTCAGCCAAAAAGAAGGGACAGCTGCATCTGGTCTGGCCTCATCAGAGAAGGGTTGCCTTTTATTCCTAGAAAGCTGTAAAATTCCCAGGCAATCACACAGAGGAAAGAAAATCTTATTAAGAGCCGAGGAGGAAAGTCAGACATGCAGGACTGTCGAGGGACTTGCTCAAGGTCACACTCAAGTCACTGCTGGAGCTGGACTGAGACATGAGCACCCCCAGTCCCCAGGCTGTACTATGCTCCCTCCCCTTAGTCTAGCTCAGACCAAGGCAAATCAGGATAAGAAAATGATCAGACTAAGGAAACTTTCTCTAATATTAGGAATACCAGCACCTCCAGACAATGATTCTGGTAGCAAGAACCTGTTCCTAAAACTGTACAGAAAGTGACTTTTCCTTGATTGCTTGATGGAGTCTATAACTAACACCACTCCAGCTTATTTGGGCTTTTCAAGTCCAAAATACAAGGGCAATATAACTGGATCTTATTATTTTAAAGTATCGACTATCTGGTATTTACCAGATATAAAGTGGTATTTACCATTCCACTGCAGAATCCCATAATGCTGCCTTGTGGCACACTGCACATCCTGGTCTCCCTCTGCATACTTTATTGCTTTCCTAAAGAGAAAAAGTAAATGGGCCAGATCTGCAGCTGATGTAAATCAGCATCTCCCTCCTGAAGTCAATGAAGCTACACCAGCGGGCACTAGGTAAAGATCTGGCCCAGTGAGTTTAGTGCCACGAGGTTATGAATCACTGCTATTATGTGGCGCTGCATGTCATTGCCTGATCCCTTCTCCCCATCTCCCCAAGGGGTCCAGAGCAGCTCTGCTCGTAATGCTGCCAACAGCAGGGGGAGAAGAGAGTGTAATGTTCAATTATCTTTTGCATGTTTTTCCAATAGTAAATCACAGCAGGGGATGTGACCCCCTGCTAATTGGAAGTCATGTCCTGTGGGGTTCTCTTCTTCCCTTTTGCTCCAATGTGTATCTATTTGTATTAAATACTGATAAATGGCACAAGTGCAGAGAGGTGGTAGATTTTGTGTTGTTGTGGGTCTGATAACAATTTCTCTCACAGGTCTGTTTTATTCTCTAGTTTCAAAAATGTTCAATCATGTTTATGCCAGGTTTTAGCGAACAAGGCTAAAGCTGATGGCAATTCCTTCAGCCAAACCTGACTTAAGTCAACTGAGTGCTCCCCATGTTACATGAGGATAGTGTTTCTTTCACTACTGTCTACCACAAGGTCTGAAATCCCTCCACAGATGCTTTGTGTTTCAGAAAGGGCAAAACTCAGAGATGGTTATGCAGGAGACAGGAAGTGTTTCTGTGTAGCTCATCAGCAAGCCAGTTTAAGTTTTCAAAGGGATTTAATCCAGGTGAAATTCAACCCTGTGGTCAATGAAGCACTCACATTCCTTCCAAAGCTCAGCAATAAGATGTAGGCACTGAGGGGTGAGATGGACAGGCAGAGATTTCCTGGGGGGAATGTGCAGGCTGTGACACCCTGCCAGCAGTGTGGGGTGATGGGTGTGCTCTCTGTGTCACCCCAGGCTGGCAGCACAGCACACCTCCCTTTGTTTCAGACCAGGCTCACCAGAACTCTTGGTATTGTGGAGCTGGTGCTTCAGGCACTGTGCAGAGAAATCATTGCCTTCCCTGTGCTCCCCTCATGCCTTGAGTCTGTTACTCAGGCTTTTATAGCCTGGTCAGCCCATGGACACAAGAACTGGCCAACTTGTTCTGCAGTATGTCCCCAGCACTGGGGTGGCTGCTCTGGAAAGAGCACTGGACCATAACCCTGCATGACCTCCCAGCAGCATTACCACCAACCTCTTCCTCCACCCAATTCCAACATATCAGATATGCTCTCATCCCATAAACCAACCCAGCCCTGTCTCAGGCATGGAAGGATGATACCTGAGAAGCCTGCTACATCACAATGCTCTGAGACACAATTACACACCTTTGAAATGTACCCAGCACCTATTGCATCATGAGAGATGTACCAAGAATATGATTAGGGAAGGATAAAAGGTGTTTCTTTAATAACACATTAGCCAACGTGTTTAATGAACGTATTTTAAATGCCAGCTATAGACAGAACAAGGTGTATTTCAACACACATTTGCTGATCAAGGGAAATGTTAGGAGGAAGTCTAAAGGGAGCAAATGAACTCGGCAAACTGGAGAATCCAGCCCAGAGAGAATTCAGTGGAAATTAGGGCCCTAATTCAGAAAAGTATTTAAAGACAGAGTTTTAAAGATACTTAATGAGTTAAACATTTAAATACTTTTAAAAATCTCATCCACTAATATATAATGATCTCTAAGTCTGTGTTCAAATCTATCCATATTCATTCAGCAAAGTAAGCAGTAGTAAAATGCTCTGCTGAATCAGGACCTAAATCAAATTCAACAGGCTAATCCAGAAATTATCTAAATCCTATATAAGCTACTAAAGGACAATTCATCCCCTCATTTTCTGGTTCTGGAACCCTCTTGTGAAACCACTTCTCAATATTTTATTAAATTCAGTGGGTTAGATGGACAAAAAATCCATAGCTAAGTAATCATTTTGTGTCAGATTCTGTCAGGCCTTTTGAGAAGACCAGAGGTTTGAATTTCAAAGAGCAGAATCAATAATCAACCACTGTACAATAATTTGGGATACACAGAAGTATCCACAGGACACGTAAAAATTATGTTCTATAAGCATATCTTCTCCCATTTTATATCTGATTAGGAATACAAGTCACTATTGCTTCTCAAAACTAACCCAAAGTAAATCTTAGAGGGGGAGGAAGTGTGAGGAAGATCAAGTACCACAGGGATGGGCACTGTGTAAGAACACAAATCAAATCTAGTGAGTCCTATCCTGAAAGAGAATTAGGGCAAGTCTAAGTATTTGTCTCATTTGGCTGGGCAGAGAGTGAAAAAATCTCAGCACCAAAATTCCCACACTTCAACTGGCTGGGCCAGTTGAAAAAAGAGTTTACAAACACATTTTAAGAGGGAGCAGAAGGGATTGATAAGTTGAAGAGACCCTTGACACTCTTTAGTTCTTCACCCCTGCAGTGAAAACAAAAGCAATCTGGGTGATATCTTGAGAGAGTGAGAAGATCAGATAGTGGTGATACTATTTTAAAGTATCTCCAGAGAAGTGACTGACAACCCACACTGCAGTGAAAATCTGATAAGCATTGAGTACTGAGCAAAGCTTCAAATCTGAGGGTTTGAAGTGTAATGAGCTTCTTTTCACCCCAAGGAGTCTCTGTCCACATCTGCAGAGCATGAAATGCCCTGACTGCTGGTCATGCTGCACAAGCACCATGGCTTTGTCAGGTCCTCCATCCCTCTTGTCAGAAGGGGTGCACATGCAGGTGGCTGCTGCAGCAAGAAGGTGTGGTGGCGTGATGGCATCCTGTCCCCTGACACCTCTGTAGCATCAATGAGTAACAAGCTCCACTACTGCCCTGCTTCCCCTCCTTGCAGCTCCCACCCTGCACTTGCAAGTGTTACCCTCAAAGCTGAGAGCATTTATTTCAATAAGGGCAATACAGGAAATGTTTTGGTCTGTTCTGCAAAAATAACCACTTGGCAAGTAAGAGCCGCCTCATGTTTGTCAATAGCCCCAAAGGTGCTACTCTCAGTGTGCACAAGCATAAAAAATGGGTCCACACATCTTTTACTCAGGTTACTATGATGGGGAAGGTTTGAGAAGCAATGGGGTTTTTGGTGAGAATAGTAGCTCTTTCACAAAGGCATTTTAAGCTATGTTTTTATTGCAAATCATCATATGCTTTGAGCCCATCCTGAGATACAAAGATCAAGCACAGCTATTCGATTAGATGTGTGAAAGCATCATGTTCCTGAATAAAATTGCACTGCTAAAACTAACCTGCAGTGCTGTGAATTATGCTGACCAATCCACTGACCAGGCAGCAGAGGGTT
This sequence comes from Nicator chloris, assembly GCA_013400495.1. Lineage (NCBI taxonomy): Eukaryota > Metazoa > Chordata > Aves > Passeriformes > Pycnonotidae > Nicator > Nicator chloris. Next base: position 372,961 of record WAAE01001787.1, on the reverse strand, counting down.
GTGGATGTGATTGTGGTTTTGCTGCTGCTGGCTTCACAGTGAATGAGAGTGAGTGATATTGCTGGTATAACTGATATTACAAAACATTTTAGGCTGAGGCTCACTGAGCAGCAGCAACACCATGAGATACTGTTGAAATGTCATTGCCTTTACAGAAAAAATGTTTCTGTCCAGAGGTTTTGACTATTTCACTTCAGGAAAAATCACCCACGATCACTCCTGCAATGGGCTGGAGCAGGGAGCAAGGAAAGTTGAACATGGGATGCTCTGCTGCAGGATCAGTAACCTGCTGATGGGCAGAGCTTCAGTCCACTCAAAGGCATCAGGAAGAAGGTTCTTCTTTACAGCCTCTTTGAGAGCATATCTTGGACCAGAAAAACTTCACCCTTGCTGTCTAGCCTTTCTCAACTGCCAGGCAAAATCAGACAGGCATCACCTGAGATTTTTATCATACTTGTTATCATATTCCCAGCCACCACAATTAAGGTCCAGAGTGGTTTTGTGTCATCATTCTGTATTCATATGTGGAATTCTATGGATGTTAATACACAATTATAATTTTTAATGTAAATTTTACTATGCAGGCAGCAAACTGTGATTTTTGTCCACACCCTGCTCAGATCTCTTGTGGCTTAAATGCTATGCAGTGACAAGAAACCCAAAGAAGCCAAGACTGCCAGTGACCTCCCTGCCATCTCCAGACATGCTGTATGCAGCTGGATCTGGACTGTCTATGATAATCCTTCTTCATCTGGATCTGGCTCTGCTGATTGCCTGTGCTCAAGAACTGCAAGTGACCATCCCTCAGCTCCACTGCTGCAGCAGAACCTGTTGGTTCTTCCTCCTCCAGTCCAGGACCATCAGCAGACCTGTTTCGAAACAAGTACTTGGACTGTTTTGAGTAACCTGACACAAACTAGGCAGTGTTTTTCCTACAGATCACTCCATGGTCAGCCTGTGCAGAAGACTGCCTTTGGCAGAGGGTTAGTGGCAGACAGGCAGAGGACACTCATGAGTTAAATCACAGATTTGCAGCCATATGAGGCTGAAAGGGTGCTGGCAGCTTGTTTCTGTGCTTAGCAGCAACATAGAAACTCTTGTGGAAACCCACCAAAGAAATCTTGCCCTGGTCTTCAGAGATCAGCATCGGAAGACTCTCTCCCTGGTCTGCCCACTGGGACTTGTTCCAAATGGGTCTATGTAAAATAACAGCAAGAGCAGAACTGTTAGCAGCTTGTCAGAGTACAGTGCTACAGTTACAATGGGCTAATACCCAATAAAAATCCAGGGAAATCTCAAAGTTTAGGGGGAAAAGTTAAAATGTTCCATTTCAGATGAGAAGAAGAAACACACAAAAATATCCTGTGGGACATGGAAATGGTGGGGAGAAAAAGAGGAAAGCATGAAATAAGCAAATGTTTGAATATTACCAACTACTCAGAGAGGGTTCTAATGTTTCTTCATGTGGAAATTCTAACATCCTTGAAGGCCTGCCCAAATGCAGACTTTTAGAACTGGAGAACAGCTTCTGCTGACTTTTGAGAGCCTGGAAGAAAACCCTGGCACTGTCAGAGCCCCAGTTTAAACTGAGATGTTCAAATTTGCCAAACTACCAAGAGCACAGTGATGGGATGAACAGTGGCTCCATAGCCTGGTGTCAAACCACCTCCATTTCACTGCATCTGTGGTGTCAAAGGCTCTATAAGCTCTAGAAAGCACAGCCCTCCAGCCTTCCTGAATGAGAGAAGTGCTCTATGTCTGGAACCTCCGGAAGCCCTTGCTCCCTGATAAAATTCAGGAAGCAGAGAAGAAACATGCAGGTTTCCACAGAAGTCTCCTGGCCCAAAGTTTGTGAAGGGAATATGCAGCTGGCCATTTTTCCTATGTTTCTTCTGTAGGAGGCTGTGATGACCTGGAGGAAGCAAGGAGCCCCCTGTTGTAAAACTCTATGCACTTAGTGAGCCAAAGGAAAACCCAGAGTTGAGTACTGGGAATGCCAGGATCAAACCTTGCCTCTGCTATTGACTATGGCCTTGGGAGATAATGTCGCTGTTTGCTTAAGTTTCTGCAAAACACTACAATTTCTGAAGCACCTGGGTGATATAAAGTACCACGGAAATAGTTATTCTCACAAGTTAAGTATTGCAAAGCTGGACTTATAGGTAATTGGTTGTAGCCAACTTTGGTTTTTAAGTGTGTCATGTTTGTTTTCCTACAGAAATGTTTCTTTTAGTGGCCGTGTGCAACTAAAAACTGTCACATTCTATTTCATATCTTGGGTAGAATTTAGAAGTAGGTTGTATGTGTGCTGTGAATCTTAGAAGAAATCTGAACTGCCTGTTGAGACAGTATATGAAACTGCATACACTGGAGTGGGCATTTCCCCTGGTTTTCCATTGAGGAAGTGGGAGGAAAATCCTGTTGTTCTCTGGTGACGTTTCATTTTTGTGCAAATGTTCCTTGGGCTTCCTGTGAATGGGAAACCAAACATGATGATGTGAAAAAGAAAAAAAAAATCACCTAAAACACTAAAAAAGAAAAGAAAAAAAAATCACAACCTAAACACACATCCCCTGAACATAAAAGTGATTTTTTGTCAAAGCACCTCACATTTCTGGTGCTTTCTAGCAGCACATATTTGATTAGTAACTCAACAAATGGGAATGAAGCAGCAAATTCAATAATGCAAACAGATCACAGAAATATACTGCAAATGGAACAGGCCTGCAGGAAGGATTAAGAAACAGAGTCACTAGCATGAGCCTTAAGGCCCATGTAAGTAACTACTAATTTCAGATCATTAAGAGGAGATGCCTGAAAAGGCCTTCTCTTCCTGAAAGCAGTAAGTTACAAAGGATTTCTGTAAGATGAGCCACTTTCAAAGGTAGGCGTGCAGGAGCTCAAAAGGTAAATTAAAACCCATGAGACTTTTTTTTAATGTAAATAATTTTAGGATTTACATATTATTTGCTCCAGATCTCAGTGTCCCAACACTTTTGAGATAAAACATAGGCCTGCTTCCCACAGAAAAGTCTTCTGGAAGTATAGTCAGGGGGCTCTGAATACATCCTGACACTCCTGCCACTGGAACAGGTACCTGGGAGTTCAGGGATGTCCTCTGCAATACCAACACTATTTAAAAACCAATCCAAGCTGTGTAGCAGTGAATAAAAATTCTGGGTTAAAGAATCTCAGCAGACATTTGTTACCTTTTCAGGATCTTGAGTTAATGATTTCTTTGTGAGATGATGACTTTAATAGCTATGAATTGCATTTTTTCTATCAAGTTCTCATGCAGCTTGAGCTGTGCATTTCACTTGTGTTCACAATGAATAAAGAAATAAGAAAAAAGTATTCTCAATCCCTCTGTGTTTAAAATCTTTAGCAAGCCTAAGACACTTGTTTCTCACCAATTCTCCTTTTGGTTAAAGATTATATCAGGCTTAATGCATAATATCTGTGTTGTATGTACCAGAGCTACATGTCTCAAACACGTTTGCTACCCTGATGTTGACTAAAGGTAGTGGAAAGGCTGGTCATGGTCCTGTATTGGGCCTTCCTACTGATGAGCAGCAATTTTGGAGTCCACTCAGTGGAAGGAGTAATTTGTGTGTAGATTTCAAGTTTCTAGATCTACTTTTTTCCTCTAGCATCCCCCCCTTATCACTGTGGTTGTAAAAAGGGCAGGCTTTCTTGCAACTTCCACCATAAATGGGTATGAGAGACAGAGCGTGCTTGCTCCCATTAATTTAGTATTTTGTAGTCATTTCAAGGCTTTTGTCCTTTTTGAAATACTTTATGCCTCATACGTTGCAGGTACAATGAAGTAGCAAATCTGGGAGCTGGGGATGATAGAAGAGTTAAATAAACAGAGAAGCAGAGACAAAACATCACATTGCATTTACCCCAGAGCTGGAGCAGCCACCAAGAGAAGACAGCCAGGTCTTGCCCCTTCCCACCTGGCAGCACTCCTCACATCAGGTCTACCATCACCTTAAACAAATGGATCTGTTTGCTAAATCAGCAGAAAACAAATCTCTTTTTTCTTGCACGGGGTTAATTTCCACATCAACTCACTGCACATTCGCATGACCTGCAGACACTGTGTGAGGGAGGGGCAGGAATATGTGAGTGGGGGCAGAGAGGAGAAAGTATCAGGTTAAATTGAAGATAAAACTGCACCCAAATCCCCAGTGACACATCTAAATTTATCATGGCAGTCATTAGAAGTCTTAATGGGAAGCTGAATTACTTTGAGAATCCATAAGCCTTTTCAACATAAAAAGAGAAAACAGAAGATTTGAGGAACTTTAGCAAAAAATTTCAGACTCTATATTATCTCAGAATATTCAACAGTGAAATTAGTGTTTAGCGGTTTATTTTAATATAACAAAGAAAATTTCATTCCAAGCATAGTAATAATCAACCTGCAGTATATTAATATTTAAAGACTGAAATGGTGTTTAAATGGGGAGCAAGGATGGGTTAGCAGAAATAGTCCTTGTAAGTTAACCCTATGATTAGGATTTGTTTTTCATTAACCTTTTAATGTTTGATAACTCTGTGGTACTGTAATGAAATAAGTACTACTTATACCAGTTACAGGAAATGTACCATGTGTTACATAGGGTACCTAGCCCATGGGCCTACTTCCTGCAGCACATATAATTTGGATCATTTATAGATTTTTAAGAAAATTAAGATTTGTGTTTGAGTTAGAAGAAAATGTTAAAAGAAATCTCTAAATACTGTTATTAGATACCTTGGTTTCTGTTATGTGATAGCAAACTGTTAAAATCTCCATGTATGAAGCTTGCAATAAAGAGTAACAAAGAGTGTTTGTCTTGTAACTTGTATTTTGTGCTGTACAAGCAAACAATATTTTTACCATCCTCTGAATACCTTTCATGCAATTGCAGAAAGCTGAACCTTACTAAAGGATATGCATATAAATGTCCTAGATTTGTCTCTTTGCTAAAAAAGTGCAATATAAAGTAGAACTTGAAAATTACTTTAGTAATATATACATTACTGATAACTTTGCCAGAATATAACTTCCAGTCATCATATACATTTTCCAGAAGTATTTTGATAATGTAAATTCAGAAAAGAGCTAAAGGGATAATGTGTTTTATCAGCTAGAGTAGTCACAAACATGACTATAACACACATAGAGAGTTTGAACTAATTTTAGAAATTAGTTCAGGTATTGATATTGAAGTTTATGCTGAATCATGCAAATTTCTGTCTGTGCCTATGTTAGCCCTGTTAAAGACAGCTTGAGTATGTCTGCAGATGCTCACACCTGCACTCTAGACTAAGCCAGACTGACTTTTGAAGTTAAGGTTAGGAGGAGCTCCAAAACATAACCTCAGCTCAACAGTAAACCTGCAAATATTGAATTCAATGAGACAGGAGCAGAAGTGCAAAAGTAAAGATGTGCTTTTCAGAATTACAGAATTACAGAAGAGGAACTAGAACTATTAAATACTCCAGAAGACCATCAATAATTTGGGAAGTGCTTTATCTCGTGCTCTGACTCTTCATCATAGCTGCTGATAAGTAGCTCTGTGTTCTGAAGCCCTTTGCAAATACAGACAGTGCAGCAGGATGAACACTTTTACTGAACACCTGTAGCACACTATGTTTCCTATTTTCTTTGCCTTCAAGATAAGAATTACAGCATGAAGGTGCCAAGAGGTCCTTGCATCTTCACCTCATTATGAAACTCCCCAGACAGTGAATGATGCAGGTGGAAAAGAGTCCAGGGCTCCACAAGGAAAATCTCTTTTGTGGGAAGCAGGAGGCAGATGTCCCCAGCCACAGAATGGGTTTTTGTTGATTCAGCACTATGAAAATCCTTTCTGTCCTCATTCAAGAGATGTAGATTTTTTTTTAAGATCTTTAAGTGCAGAGCTGGAAAATAGGTCAGGTAGAATAAGTGTGACAAGACAGGCCACTCACGGGGAGGTGGAAAGTTCAGCTATAATAAGTCCAGTTGTGACAAGTTTAGATTTGGCATTTGCTGATCAGGATCTCTCAAACCTTTAATAACTTCAACCTTCTCCTGAAAGGACAGTGTGCTTGTATTTGTCCTTAAAATATTTTGTGAAGTTAATGGTAGAAAGATTTATTTCAGGGCCTGAATATTCCATTAAATAAGCAATTCCAAGGTACTTATAACAGCATAATATTGTAGTTTCAGAAATTACATTTGATGTTACACAGTCAGTTTTAGGGCACTTCATTCTTAACTACAGTGTGTTAATGAGAAAGATCTGATTAACAATAAAGCTAACAACTGTGTGTGATGATCTGTGCCTATTAAGACTTATTAACATAATGGAATGGAACATTTTCAAATCATAACATTATTTATCATGTACAAACTTCTTAAATTTAATTTGGTACAGAATTGAGCAATACTAGTGTTGGTTATTTTATTTACAAAACAGTTCTTAGCTTTTAGAGAGATGTCAAAAAATAATTATAGTAGTCCATATTTTAAATGTGTCTCCTTAATATTCATACCAGTAAAGTTGGAAATCTTGAATAATCTAAATATCTACAAAAGCCAATTTAAACTGCAAATTTCAACCACAGCAGTTACTAGCCTGATCACTTACAAACGGATAGATGGTAACATAGAGTTCATGCACTTCTGCAGTCTTTGTATCAGACCCCACCACACATCTACAGAGCCATACTCATTCAGCTCAGCTCATGCTCACCTCATAGATCACCTACAAGATGGACCTGGTCTGATATTGCCATTGCATTACAGAAGTTTGTAACAACTTTGTCACCGAGACTGACGATAGGAACAGGACACTAACACAGGATTTTGGAGATACCAGTTCTAGTCCCTGAATGGCCCTCCTGGGCCAGTTATATTTAAGGACCCCAGAAAGATTATTCCTCCTTTTCCTGCTGGAGTGTGCAGGAAGGAACAAGTGATGCTCCACGGTGCTCAGGTACACCAGTGATGAGAGTCACAAAGCACCTTCAGTGGTGTAGTATTTGTCATTGTCAGCACCCCAAGTCCCCATTAAACATTTGTACACTTAAGGTTTACCCTAATGCTAACAAAGTTGTTCATCTTGAAAGGTGGAGAGGGACATTTTACAAGGGTGTGCAGTGGCAGGACAAAGGGAAATGGCCTTGAACTACAAAAAAGATTAATTCAGATTAGATGCTAGGAAGAAATTCCTTACCACGAGTGTTCCAGACACTGGAAGAGGTTGCCTGGAGATAAGGTGGATGCTCCTTGGAAGTGTTCAGGGCCAGATTGGATGGGGCTTTGAGAAACCTGCTGTAGTGTAAGGTGTCCTCGCCTATGGCAGGGTGGGTGGAATGAGATAATATTTAAGGTCCTTTCCAAACCAAACTATTCTATAATTCCATGATCTAGGAGGTTTGGTGGCCTCAAAGTAATCTGAGAATTCATTGAAAATGCAGTAATTTGCATTCTTTATATACTAAAGTCTACTAAGTCCTGGCAAGAATTTTTTTCCTCTTCCCAAAACTGCTAAAAACCTGCATGTTTAAAGAAGAGCCACTCCACATGCTCTGAGATTTTCATCATAAACGTGGATGGCCTGCTAGTGCCCTCATACTATAGAAAACCCTACTCCAACATAGAAGAGAACCATAGAATCATCAAGGTTGGAAGAGACCTTTAAGATCGTCCAGTCCAACCATTAGATCAGCACCAGTGTAACCCCTAAACCACTGAAGCACATTGCCCAACGCCAGATTCAGACACCTCTTAAACACCTCCAGGAATGGTGACTGCACCACATCCCTGCAGAAACTATTCCAATGCCTGACCATCCTAGAAGTGAAAAAAAATCTATTATGTAATCTGAATCTCCCCTGTCTCAGCTTAAGGCCATTTCCTCTGGTTCTCTCACTGCAGATATGCTAAAATGACTGACCCCCACCTCACTGCACCCTCCTGTCAGGTGGTTGTAGAGAGCAGCAAGGTCCCCCTGAGCCTGCTCTTCTTGAGACTGAACAAACCCTCCTGCCTCAGCCACTCCTCACAAGACGTGTTCTCTAGTCCTCTCAGGAGACTGCTGCCCTGCTCTGGACACACTCCAGCACCACAATGTCCTTTTCAAAATGAGGGACCTAGAACAGAGCACAGCACTCGAGGTGCACCCTCATGATGCTGAGGAGTGATCACTGCCCTGGTCCTGCTGGTCACTCTGCTGCTGACACCAGCCAAGATGCCATTGGCCTTCTGGGCCACCTGGGCACACCCTGGCTCATCTTACCTCTAGCTCCAGTTTACACACTGCCATTTTCTTCCCTGAAGCACCAAAGTATCCTAAGACTAGCAGCATTTTTTTGTGTGGTCATACTCAAGCCAGGCAAAGCTTCAGAGATAAAAACAAACTTTGAATCTCGCTTAAACATCTACAGGAATTTTGCTGTGATGCTCAGAGTCCTGAGACTCTCTTGGGAATAGAATTTTGGTACAAAATTCACCATATGTCTGTTGTTTACACAGGAAACAATAGGTATGACAAATAGTGCAGTTAATAAAATTAATAAGCGTTTTTAGAGTTCCTTGGCTATTGCTTTGCAGGGTTTTTTATCTGGGGAGTTAACAGATAGCAGAGTAAAGTGGGTGTAAAACATTTTTCAAATTAGAAAGGCTACATTTTGCACTTCAAAATCACTCTGCTGCACTCTATATTCTTTGCATTTTTAGTGTACATTAATAAAAAATTAATATTGAATTCACTCATGATAAAAATCAGATATTCTGAGTTACAATGAAAATTTGATGCATCTCTCCTACAGACATGAAAAATTTTGTGAGATACTGTAACTTTTAGTGGTTCCTGGCTTTTCAATGCTTCATCTCACATGCATCAGACTGTGAAAATGCTGGGGGATTTTAAGGGTGACAGGAGATGGGGCGATTGTGGTCTTGTTTTGGCCTCTTCTTTTGAGGTGGGGATTTGTTAATTCTTGTTTTGCATATAATTTCTTAGGTATTTTTAAGCACAAAATAAGGAAACAAGAAAATCTGGAGCAGAGTCTAAGTTTTACTTATTCTCACACTTTTTAAAATCTTTATTCTGTACAAACCCTGTGGGTAAATTTCTCCCGGTGGATGTCCTCAACCCTTGCCTGGCATCCATCATGCATGGAGAGTTTTACCTTCTCGTACATCTGTTTGTACCTCACAGCCTATACTCCTATTGAACTTTCCCGGGGCTTGATTCCTCTTTGAGGTGACCAGCACGCCCGTAGGTCATGCACACGAGTCACTGCGTGTGTATTACAAGCTCAGGAGACCTTTCATATGAAACCCCAGTAAAGCCCACACGAGATCAGTGTGCACCACGCCATCATCCAGTGGGGCACCACATATACAAGCACATATTTATACATTTATGCATGTGTTTAAGGACTGTGCAGTGTCTGGTCCTTAACCAGCAAAATGGAAATGCTGCTTCTTTCTGCGCACCGTCACTTAATGGGCATTCGGTCACCCGTCGTTTCTTAAGGGGGAAATGTCAAATGGACCATGTTTGGACAAGAGTGAAATCAAGGCAAAGTGAAGGTCCATAACAAGACCTCAGAGGTTTCAGGAGTCTCTTCTGCTAGTGCCTGGCTAACACCTTTTGGTGTCTAATGGTTGCAACGATTTTTAAAAAGCCTTCCATTCTTCGCCATGTCCACAGCATGAGATAAAAAACAGTACAGAGACATCTGAAAGGATAAAGACATCACACAGTATTTACTGATTTGTAGAAAAAAATAATTCCCAAGGCATTTTAGGCTTGTTACAGAAGACATTTGCAACTAGATTCAGAAACATTAAAGCATTTACATTTAACCCATTCCTGGGTTGGTGAGGCTGCCACAGAGTTGTGTCACATCAAGTGGATATGCTGGCTTGATCTTTACACATTCCTTTCTCACCCAAGGGCAAATGCATCCAGAGCCATATGATTACAGCTTTCCAAGGTGCACTACTGTGGAACGTGAAGCGTTTTGATGTGCACTGCAACCTGGCCCAGAATGAGGAGACCTCACAGGAAGTGTCAGGCACACTTGGCAGCAGAAGTTTGGAAAACACTGCCTTATAAATACTGGCATTAAGCTTAACTTCTGGGCAAGATCATTTCCCATCCCAGGAAGTCTGATACCCAGAGAGGAATGTCCTAGGTGGCTGCATGCTTATGAACAAAAGTGAGACTTTCTGAAGGGTCTCTCCATAGAGTCTTCTCCTGGGCAGCTGTTTGTATCTCTTCTTTCAAGCAAGGGTGTGGGGTTGTGAGGTTTGTTTGGTTTTTTGGTTGGCTTTTTGGTTTGGTTGTTGGGGTTTGGTTTTTTATTTTTGATTGGTTGCTTTTTCTATTTTTTGGTCGCTGATAGCATGTGATTTCATTAGACATGTGAGTAAAATTGTGAGTTTTGTGTCTTCCTCCTGTGAACTCCCCTCCCACTCACCCCATTGCTTCCGAGAAAAAGAACCTGAAAAAGACTGCTTGAGATTTTTCTTTCTGTTGAACTGAAAGTGAGAGAAAAGCTGAGAATTTCTGAGCACAGCTGTACTTTCCCAATCAATAAGAGCTGACTGAGAGCCCAAAATGCTCTGCTCATAGCTACAGCCCTGCATTTCCTGTCACTGCCCGAGGTGAAACCTTCTATCGCCTGCTGCGATGATTCATTTCCAAAACTTCAGTTAAATTATCACAAGGGCAGGTGACCTCTGATTTTCACCCATGTCTTTTCCCCACCCTTGCATTCTTTTATTGTTTTTCAATTAAAATGTGACTCACTGTGGTGGAATTTTGTCAGAGTCCATCAACCCTGATCCTCTTTCTCTCCAAACCTTGCTCCTAATACATCTGTCACAAATTTTATTTTAAGCCTCAGTATTTGGTGCTGTCATTTTGTTGGATATGTCTGCAGCTCCAAAAATTGAAATCAGAAGGGCTCTGTTGTGCCAGGTGCTGCACAAACATAATGAAACCTGTCCCCAGGAGCTCCTTTAAAAAGTCTTTTCTGTCCTTTAATGATAGGCTTGCTCTCTCTGTGTTTTCTTCTCTTTCTCTTGCTGGTTCTCTGTTGAAAGCAGTAGCCTGGCTTCAAACTTATCTTCTGCTACCATTGCAGCAAACCAGATTGTCTTACTAGAGATGGCAGAACTGCTGTGTATTTCTACTTTGAGTATGAGACATCAGAACATGCTCCCATCTTTCACTCTGTAACAATTAGTCATGACAAAATGGCATGATAGGTACAATAGAGAAATCTTTTAAGGTTAGAGATCCAATAAACCTTCCTTCTTTTTTTGATTCAGTGCAATCCTACTTTTTTTAAGAGACTTTAATTACTAATTAACTATGCTATTCATTTGCTTCATTATATTCATCCCAGCTTTCTTCTGGGATTTCAGCATCTGTTGGGGAGGAAACCTTGGAATAAAGCCAAAAAACCGTGGCCAGAGGTGTTAGTGATGCTCTTTTCAAGTCTGAACTGGAACCAGGGACACCATTTGATGGTAGTTACCCCACTGTGTTACTGCCTCGGATCACATCCTGGCGATGTGACACACCATGTGCTCATCAGAGCTTAGAAGTCCTAACAAAAAACCGCAGCACATTAAGTAAAATTCAACAGACTAAATGAAAATTATTTTTTTAAGCACTATCTAATAAATTGCTCACTCTGATTAAGAGACTACAGAGGAGCCCTTAAATTGAGCACCCTTGGGTGAACTCATCCTTGTAAGCAAAAGCCTCCCACTTTCTCTACAAAAAATTATCTCCACTTGGAGAGATAATAGGCAACAGCCTGGCCTACAGGCAGCCACATGCTGGTGGTGGAGTTAATTGATGCAAATGGCTCCAGGGTGTTTTGCAGAGGATCTCCAGAGGATCTTCAATCTCTCTACCATCCACATTGCAGCACAGCTTTCTTAAAGAAATAGGTTATTTTCACAAGACCTTCCCGAAGAAGGAGAGTCTAAACGAGGGTGAGAAAGTCATCACCAGACTCCAGTACTCAGTATTTGAGACGTGAAGTTAGGTGTCATTATTGTTAGTCTCCTACACATTTCAGTCACCTCTAATAATATGTTTTCCCACATAAAAGTGTAAATGCTCCTGTGTGTCAGAGCTTATGCTTTCACTTCAGAATTAACTCAGGTGAAGCAGTTCTGTCTTCCTCCTTCATAGAGAAACCCCAGATCTGGGGGCGTATTTTTCATTCAGAGCAGGATTACCAATTGATGCTCATGATCTCTTTGTGAGAGCTGGCACCCTCAGTGCTGAAAATGCAGTCACAGCATTTGAATGCTGAGTTCCCCAGTGTTTTCCCACACCTCTCTGTCCCCAGAAAATCACTGCAATTTACATACACTTACCTGGGCGGGGGTATGTCTACACCATCACCTCACTCCCCACAGCACGCCTGTTCCGGATTCACTGATCCTCCATATTGCACAAACATTAATTCATTCTCATGTTTCTTGGAAAGTACCAGGTAGGTCCTTTAAAAGAAAAATCAAAGTGTTTTGTCTTATCTATTCTGCTCTGGGAATATCTCCCTGCAGGAAATATGGATGAGAAGGTACCAGGCTGTCTTTTTTCTGCTCTGCAGAATCCTCCCTATGGGCTTTGCAAACTCAAAAACTCGAGACTTGCCATGTCATACATACAAGACCAAAATGTAGAGTCTCAGCTTCGTTCCATGAGCACACCAAGCATCAAGACTGCAGCATAGCAGTCACAAGTTCTGATTTGAACTGAGAAGAGACCCAAAATGACAGCTATGTCTTAGGGGAGGAAGGACCAGAAGAAGGACATATGGCCAAGTGTGGTAAGGAAAGGACAGACCTACCCTGCTGTCAAGGAGGCCAGCCAGTCGAGTGAGGTTGTAACCACTAGTGGATGTGTTCAGCAGGGTAGATGTAGCCAGAGAACATCACTCAATGCAGTAAAAATTATGGGATATTACTTTGATGAGTTCAGACATGCACACGGGTGTATGCAATCCCTTTGTGAAAATAATGAATATGGGATGTGGCCAAGGTTTGCTAAACAGAATTTAGGTCCACATGGAATTCAACCACATTTCTGCAATAAAGACCTTAATATGTGATTGATAGTGGTTCTTTTAATGGATTTTCAAATTGGAACTTTGTCAAGTAAAAATATGACAGATTCCTTAGATGATGATTTTGTGGAGGGGAAATACCTTTGGTACTCCCACATGATTCAGAGATTTTTGTGATACTTTTCTTCAGCTGTGATTTTATTTCTGGTCCGTTATATAGACCATCAATTTTGGTGACAGCAGAAGCCAAAGAGCTCTCTTACATGGGTAGCTGCCCCCAGTGTTGTTTTGAATGTGGATTTCCTTCTGTGTTGCTCTTACAATTAGAAAGGATTATATGCATTGTGGGTCCACTAACATTACAGCTGGAAACCTCCTACTGTAGTGAAAACACAACCTGTAACTGCTGTCAATCCATCTTTTGAGAAATGACCTGCCATTCCATAACCAGATTTCATGCCCAGGAGTTCCACAGCTGGTGCTGAGAACCTGACTCAAGAATAATCATGAAATTCAAATCTGGGGAAAACAAGATTGATTTGCTGTTCACGATAGAAGGCAAACTCCCGGCTGCGACCTAAAATGAGGCGGTTGCAGTAATTATTCTAGTTTAAAATTACAGAGTAGTCTTGTGTGTGTCTACAGAGATGGGAAGGAGTGGAAAATCCTCTCCATGCTCATCCCATCTGAGGATTGTGTAGGCAAAATGTGGGTACCTTCAATGCAAGACACAGTGGCCACACTATTTCTGAGGACTTTCTACAGTCTGGATTTTGTCTGTGGACACACTTAAGGGTTAAGTTGGGAGATTTTCTCAGGAACTCACTGTACTTTATGTACTCACTGTCTGCTTTATCTAAACCCCTTATATCTGCATATTTATCTTGGATGTCTCAGAAGGACAAATATTTGCATGAGATTTCTTCCGATTTTTACTTCCAGAAAAGCCAGAAATAGTATAAGAATTTCAAGAATGCCCTCTCTACTTCTGCTTTGGGTTCTCTGTAGAAGAAGGAAGTACAAATCTCCTAATATGTTTAATTCAACATAATCTTTTCCAGGTCTTTTTGTCAAAGTAGTTTCTCCATGTTTAACTGTGGAGGAGCTAGAAAACCTGCAAGAGGATAGCACAGGCATCAGAAGTGTTGGGTGGAAGGGAAGCAATTCAACTATCCTACCATTGTGCAGAGGAAGTGGGATATTGGTGGTAGACTCAAGACTTTCTTATACTCTGGAATCACTACATTGCACTGACACAGATATTTACTGTGTGGTAGATATTGCTGGAGACAGAAGAGAGATGAAAAAATCTCTTCCTAAGTCTGCCCAGAGGCCTGTTCAATAGCAGAATGTTGATCTATGTGATCATCTTGTTTGTGATCAAGTGAAAGTTCTCCCAGACCACTTCAAGCCATGTGGAACAAAATATCACTGTAGCTGGCAGCTCTGTATCTCCAATGCGTCTGACCCATCAGTGTGGTCCCTGACTAAGCACACACACCAGAGGGGCCAGGAGCTTCGTTTAGGACAAAGAACCATTTACAGCTGCTTTCCTCAGTGGTGTGTGTCTGCCTTCAGTGGCTTTTTTTTTTTTTTTCCTTTCTTTCCTTTCACCAGAAAAGCAGTTAAATCTGCATCAGGGACAGCATTACCGGAATGTACCTTGTTAGTGCCAGAGCTATTGTGACACATCGTCTGCACTGCAAATAGGATGGCAGATAAGGAACTTCTTCACATCTGGGGTGGGCTGCATATCTCCTTCACACTGGCAGAGTAAGCAAACGGCTTGGCTAAATGACAGTTGTTGGATCCAACAAACCGTTGGCTCTGTCCCTTTTCACATACTGTAAACATCCATACCAGAAAGCCCACAACTAACCCATACTGAATCCTTGGCAGATAAAAATCAAAGGAGAGATACTGAAGTCTGATGTCTTCATCCAAAGCAAACTGCAGTCAATCTCCTAAAAGATTTGGCATTTAAAGCAATCCCTAAATTACCCTTTCATCCTGGGGATGTTAGCTGGGGCAGAAATCTCTCCAAAGAAAGTTTGAAGAGCAAGTGTATGACACTGTATGAAATTGATGTTGCCTTTCTCAGACTGTGCCCACAGAATCCATAAGACAAGCTGGAATCTACATTTACCGTCAGCCACATAAATCCAGGCTTATTATAAAATAAATAAATGAAATTAAAAGCCTCCCTGGTTAAACTGCCCCTTTCAAATTCTCACTGGCAACAGAAACGTCATTACCAATCATGCACTGATGGGAGCACTGCAGATCATTTCAAACATGAGTTACTGCCCACTTTCAATGGCTTGTGCAATCAGTGGGTTTTCTAATTGCTTTGGGGATTAATATCACAATAGGAGGCCATTTCACATTGGTTGACAATTATCCAACTGTATAAAGAACAGGTGATAAATTAATAAATTATAATCAGCCAGTTATTAAAGCTTAATGGCAGATGGCTGTAACAAGAATAAAGAGAGACTGAGCCTCACAAAATGGTATTTTGATAGTATTTTTCAATGCATTTTTAATGAGAGGCATATAAAATGCATAAAACTTATAAATCATTTACAGAAGAACAAACTACGGAGTTGAATGGTCCAGTTATAATGCTATCATTATATTATTAATATCACAAGATCACACAGCATCCAACAAATCTGACTGGCAGCTTATTGTGTCGGGTGCTGTGCAAACAGAGAGGGCTGCACCAGTGCCGAGGAGCTGCACAGCCACAGCTGGGTGCTGGAGGGCTGCCGATGTCATGGGAAGGTCCCAGGAGTAAACCTCACTCACAGCACAAGGTCTGCACTCAAGTCCCTTGTGCCTGCTGAACCCAGCCTAGGACTCTGGAATTTTAATCCAGATGTCTGTGTATTTTTAAGACATTTTGGTGTGCAAAAAGCAGTGTGCTGTGAGACCAGGAAACATCCTGCATGCAGGTGGGGGAATGAATGTGCAAGACCTTGTTTGCCTATTTGTTTGCAGGTATATGACATTTCACAGCACAAATGACTGTGCATGTAAGTATTTCTTGAATGCTATTTTTATGGTAGGTTAGTCTCAAAATGCAGTCAATCAAATCAGTCTAGGACATCCCTTGTTTTCCTGTCTCCTTTTGCTTCCTCTGGGGCACTGAATAGCCTATTGTTTTATTGTATTTTATAATGTCTGTATACTTTGATGAAATTCTCAACCTTTTTAGATCACTAGTAAAACACTTATTGAGTATATTTGCACTGTAATTTCAAAAATTGTCTTTATAGGCTGGGCTACAGGTCTGCAGAATACAATTTCTTCCCTTGTACTCATACAGCACTCAGCTAAGTAGCACCTTAGAGTCCTGGTCCAAATCCTACTAAGAACAGATAATAGTCTCAGAAGTCTGGGTGGTTAGTGACTGGCTAAAATTCACCCCCAGTCAACTGCAATTTAGGGTCTTCCCCATGGAAAATTTGGTGCTAGAAGGACACTGCCTATGGGACATCTGTGCACACAAAAATTTAAGCTCCTCCACCTCAACACTCACCTCAAGAAAAGTGTTCCTTTATTCCTCCCCGCTGAATGTTAGCCAGTGATTTAGTAAGATGTATTGAATATTCCAGCTCCCTAGAACTGGATTCATTGCTCAGGAAATAGTCATCATGGGTAATATTCTCCCTGTATATGGCTGTATTAAACCAGAGACCAAGAACTGAATAACCTCTGGAAAACAAGTTATGCCTCTTATCCCGAATGTAAATGCTTTGTCACTGCGAGACTTTAAAAATGCAGTTGGCAGCGGAGTAGTCAGCCCCAAACATGGTCTGCCAGTGCAACTGGCACTGTCTCTTGGTATCCCCCAGCTACTCTCCTTCCCCTCTCTCACTAATAACATTGGCTGCTTGCTTCTATCTCCATCCTATACCTGAGGCTCTGTAGGAGGATCTCTTTGTTTTTAGGTTCTTGTACAGCCCTTACACTAATGAGGATTGGCTGGTCCTTGAAAAGGAGCCCTTCCCACAGAAAAAATCAGAAAATAAGGACAAATACTCAGAAAATATCTTGGAAGCATCTTCCTTGCACTGAGCTTGCTGTAACCAGCCTTCGGCTGAACACAGGAACATCAGTCTGGCACCTTTTCCCAGCAATGACACTCATGCTGTTTTTTCCTCAGGCAAGCAAAAGAAAGAGTGGCTCTTCTACACACAGACTGGCAGAGGCTTTTGGGGAGTAGCAGACAAGAGATATACTCTTACAAGGTCTTAAGGGGCAGGGACAGTCCACAGGCATTGCCTGGACCCTGGCTTCGAGCAGACCCTAGGGGGATGTGGGAAAGGGATGATGTTCAAGGTACATTTGACCCTGAGTTATCTCCCTCCAGCAGAGCTATGCTTCTTCTCATGCCTGCTGCATGGTGCTTCCCTCAGACAGATACTCATTGCACTCCTGACCTCCATCTCTATGTGCTCATCCTGACCCTCCACCTCTGCATGTCCTTCCTCTTTCATCAAAGTGAAAAGTGGTGTGTGCTCACCCCCTGCTAAATTAAAAAGGGGCCTCATCAACAGAGACATATAGGCAAGAATCTTTCAAAGCACTTAAAATTTCATGGTTATTAAAAGAAACACAAGGATTTCCCCATTTCCTTCCCTTCTAACACCTGTTTTCCATCTTCTAATAATGGTCCCTTTGCTCAGCAAGAAATAAAGCCTTCACCGAGTCACAGGACTGTTTCTCAGCCCCTTCAATAAGCTCTCAGGGTCCAATTGTCTCTTGCAAGCAAAAGAAAATACCTGACTTTACCAAGAAATCAAGATGGAAGGACTGCTTATGTAGAAAATGGGTCAAGGGGCTGCACCTGAGTGAAGGTGCTACAGCTGGGTTGGGTACCCACCCCCCACCCCTACAGTGTGGAGGATGAACAGATGGAGAGCAGCCCTGCTGAGACTTGGGGGTGCTGGTGGGAGAGGCCAGACATGACCCCGCCATGGGCACTTGCAGCCCAGAAAACCAAACCTGTCCTGGGCTGAATCCAAAGTACTGTGAGCAGAAATGTGAGGGAAGGGGTTGTGTCCGTCTACCACGCTCTTGTGAGACCCCACCTCAGGTACTACAGTCAGCTCTAGGTTTCCCAGTACAGGAAGGACATTCACCTGCTGGAGTGAGTCCAGTGGCCACCAAGATGATGAGAGGGATGAAGCACCTTTCCTTTTAGGAAAGGATAAGACAGTTGGGTTTGTACAGCCTTGAGGTGACCAAATTGCAGCCTTCCAGTACCTGAAGGGAGCCTACAAGAAAGATGGAGAGGTACATTTTACAAGGGCATGTAGTGACAAAACAAGGGGGAATGGCTTTAAACTTCAAGAGGGTAGGTTTAGATGAGATATTAGGAAATACTAGGAACAAATTCTTTCCTGTGAGGGTGGTGATGCACTGGAACAGGTTGTCCAGAAAAGTTATGGATGCTCCATCCCTGGAAGCATTCAAAGCCAGGTTGAATGGGGCTTTGAGCAACCTGGTCTAGTGGAAGATGTCCCTGCCCCTGCCCATGGCAGGGCAGCTGAACTAGATGACATTTAAGGTCCTTTCTAAAGCAAGCCATTCTATGATTCTATGAAAAGAAAGGCAATTGGTCTTTTGCAAGCTCTGGGGAGCACAATGGCATCAAAACCATGCAGTTTCCCTGGCTCTAAAGGAATTTTCTCGTGGTGGAGATCTTATGAGGACAACACGCTTACTGCCAGCAGACAGACATGCAACAAGGGTTCTGAAGGATTAGAAGTGGACAGCACTGCACTCAGCAGGCCTTGTAGCCCTTGGGATGGCCAGGCAACCATGTGAGTGGCCAAACTGTCCCCATGCCACCCTCAGGTGAGAGGAGCTCAAATGGCTTCTCTGCTTGCACATCCCCACTGACCTCCACCCCACACCCCAACCAACCCTCTCTCCACCATGAGCTCTTGCTGTCCCCCAGCTGCAAGCCCTGCTCCTGCAGCACTGAGCAGGTTCATGCAAAACTCCACTTTTCCTCAGTCAAAATGTGCATTTATGAGTAATTTCTCTCTCCCAAGTATAACTTTAAACATTTTTAGATTCTGTTTCTGCAAAGATGTGGGAAAACTGCATCTCCCACTGTTCCCACATTAAAACTGTCAATACACAGAGAAACCCTCCATCCATCCCCCCTTTTCCCTTCTCCTGATTCCAGGCTCTTTGACTTATTATCATGATGCTACATTTATCTGACCTTTATTGAATATGCCATCTGCCATGCTAGAAACTTTAAAAAGCATTTAACTCTCTCTGTATCTAATTGCAATTTTCCTCACTGCTTTCCAAATTTAGCACATGATCATTTGGAAGCACTGCACATTTCATTTCATCTGAATTACAAAAGACAATTAGATCAATAATAATAATAATAATAATAATTTGATTTTTTTTTTAAGAAACAAAATATTAAAAGTCAGAATGCACCCAGGATTTCAAGAACTAAGAAAGAGTTACACTCTCTGCAGGTTTAAATACCAGGTAATTCTGTGTTATATTTTTACCCACTCTGTAAATGTAAGTATCAACCCCAGGCCTTCCTAAATGTGTTTTATTCTCTCCCAGCCCACCGAGATACACAATGGTCACAGTGAATTGCCTTTTTTTGGTCTCCCTGAGCAGCAATATCCTCAAAGAATTCCAGCCAGTTAATGAGGCATGCTCTTCCCTTCCTGAAACCATATTAGATATCCTTAATTAGGCCACGCTTTTCTAACTGTTCCTCCCTTAGTATCTCAAAAGAGGAGCTGAAGACTTTCAACTGCACAGATCTGCAGCTTCCTGGTGCATCCCCAGGCCCTTTACAAAAATAGAAAAAGAGATCACATTACCTCCCCCTCAACACTAAGATATCTCTACCCTGAAGGAAGCAAACTTGTAAAAATAGTAACTACACCTTCTCCAGTTTCCTAACCAGAGGAATAGCAGCCTAAATAGATGTGTATTTTTCTTTCCTCAGAAAGGATGAGTCTTAGAAAGGTTGGAAATGTGTTTCAGATGAGCTTGAGAAAGCAAGGGAGCACATTCCCCTGCTCATCCAGAGCCTGTCTTTCTACTGTTTATTCTGTTCACCTGAAACTTTACAAGACAATTTTATGGTTTTCTAAGATAGAAGTTTCTTCTGTTTTTCTTGGTTAGGGTTCTCAGTGGTAACCAGAACTGAAACATACCTCTTCAGATCATGCAAAATTTGGCCTTATACTGGAAATACCAGATGCTTCTGGAATTTCTCGTTTTCATTTTTCTAAAGATTGACCCAACACAGATGCTTGAAAGCCTCATGATTTGTACTAGCTGAGTTTAGAATTGAGGTTTGCAAACCATGGCCTAACTGATAAACTCTACCAAAACAAAGTGATCATAGTTTACTCTTCCAGTTTTCCCCTGAAATAAGCCCAAATCTGGCCCTTCTCTGCCTGCAGTGACAGTACTGCCCATACCTTCCCCATCACTCTTGAAAAGAAATCCGATTTTCAAGCAAAATTATTTCCTATCAAGATCTTGACTTTCTTGTCTCACCCTATCACTACACATTTTAGTGTAGCAACATCTTATTTTATGGTTCTCTCCTCTTTAATTTCTTGATGCAGGTATAATTTTTTTCCTCTTAGTAGAACTAAAGATGAACATAACATTAGTTCTATACAGGCCAGCTCAAAAGGGAGAAAAAAACCTGAAGTCCAACATCAAGCAACTGTGAAAGATGTGTGCAGGACCCAACTGGAGCCCAAGTCTTTCGCAGTGATCAGACATGGACTGAGGTCAATCCCTCCCCGAAGTGTGGAAGCTGTTACATCTGACTGTGAAACTACAGGCTCCCCAGCAGCTGCAGAAATGAACATCTGGCACACAGAGATGGCCACACCGATCTGTGGGACTGGGCATAAGAAGGTGTGAAGGTCTGTGTTAGTGGCCTGAACAAGATGCTGCAGGGAGGCTGAGTTCAACACAGAGAATGTGATACTCAGAGGAGAGGTGGAGCATGACAGCTGCTTCAGGGGCAGGGCAGCTTTTCTGCCAAAATCAGCTTCCTGTTTACTGGTGACTAACATTATTTTATTCAAATTTCACCAGTAGGACTGAAAGAGTAATTTCAGTGGCTGATACTTGCACCATAAAAATTATTGCCCCAGAGAGCTCCAGATTTTGCCAATAGGTCACAAATTTGACCTGGAGATAATCTTGGATGTGTTTCAGCTCAGCAAGTCTTTGACTTCAGGGACAGAAGCGACTTCCAGTATTCTGAAAAATATAATTTATTTACTCTTCAAAAAGCCTTGCAAATAACCTTGATCTCATGTAGCACTGGTGATTGTCTTGCTTCAAGTGGCAAGTGAAATGGGAAATATCCAGAGATTGCAGCCTTTCAACATCTTTACAGACCTTGGAAGTTCAAGTAGATCTCTACAATCCCATAGAATAAGAAAATATAGTTAATAATTGTTTTTATAATGATGGTCTACTGACAAAGACATAAGTTGTGACCTTTGAGAAATAACCAGTGTGTGTGAGACCAGTGAATATACACCAGAATTAAAGGCAGACAAAAACGTGTGACTATTTCTGTGGGAGACATTCACATTTACCCCAATTTCTTACAATCACTGCCATCAAAAATACCTTTCGTTTGCACATAAAGAATAATGCTTGGCCCCTTGTCATTTCTTCAGACCAGTGTGAGAGAATTTAAAAACTTTCTGCAAATAAAACGCATCTCTTATCTCTGGCTTGCTTCTTTGTTTCTTTATTTCTTCTTTTGCTGAGGACAATGCTTGGCTTATCTTCTTATCTCTG
Organism: Nicator chloris; assembly: GCA_013400495.1. Taxonomy (NCBI): domain Eukaryota; kingdom Metazoa; phylum Chordata; class Aves; order Passeriformes; family Pycnonotidae; genus Nicator; species Nicator chloris. The sequence goes on along the minus strand of WAAE01001787.1, from coordinate 351,034 downwards.
TTGCTAATAACAAGTCATGCTTTCCTTTAGGAAAACACAGAAAGCACATCATAATTTAAAAACACAGCACAGTCAAAGCATTCCAGTTTCACCTCAAGGTAAATTCATTAAGGTCAATGTCAAACATGGGTACAAACCTGACCCTGGGTAAGGTGAAGAGCCTTTTATGTGCACACATGCTGCGTGTCTGAGTGGTGCAGGGTGTCCATCTCTGTGGCACTGCTGGCACTCCAGCTTGCTGCTCAGCGCAGTGAGCTGCAGCCCTTTGCAGAGGAATTTCCCTGACTTTCGTGTCAGAGAAAGCCCCCTGCCAATATCTGGAGGTTTCAAGTACATGTGCACAGCTGGGGCTGATCCTCGGTCCCTGCAGCTGTACCCCCGCATCCCTTGCTGCCATTTCAGGATGGTTGGATGCAGATAATCTCCCCTTCACCGCCTGGGTTTGGCTGTGGCTTGGGGAGAGCTTTTCCACTCACGTTTCATGCGTTACACTTTAACTTTTGTCATTGTTCATTCTCCTTTTATTGCTGTGGAGGTACGTTTCTTTCACTTCAGCATTTGTTCACATCAGAAACAGATAACGCTGTGGGAGGCAGTGGGAGGCAGAACTTGTCCTCGGAGGTCACCCCTCCTTGCAGGGAGGGGGCATTATTGTCTCACCTTCCTCCTTGAATTCAGCATCCCTGCAGCGCCAAGTGGTGCTGACTGTCAGTTCCGCCTGCCCTCCCGCCCGCCTCTCTGCCATCAGAGCTCCTGCTCCCGCTTTCCTCCTCCCAGGGAGAGCACCAGGGGTCAAAGGGACCTACAGTACCAAATTCAGAGCAGGACTTTGGTGAAGCACTGGTGGGCCAGCCAGCCACCCTGTGCTTGCCACAGACATGAAGCCTCAGAGCCCTGTTCGTTCACACATCTAAAGAGCCCTCCCGTCCTTGGTACCTATGGATTTATCATCACAAAACTTCACAGTATTAAGGAGAGGCTGTTCCTTCTTTTTCACCAATAAAAACTGACAATCATAGTTCAAACACCTTAGAAATGTTGGGTTGACTATATCATACTGATTTTACTATACTAGTGTAAAAATGGAAAGCCCCAAAGACACATAGACAGTCAATACTCTCTGAATACAGCCTAGGTCCGATTTTCCAAATTATAAATTAATTGTTAGAAGGGCACAAATAAGAGTCAGGTCTCCACACCACTTCCTTCCCATCCCACTCTTCCTCTTCACCTCAACTATTAAAAATTTTGCAAGAGCAGGAGCAGTAAAACTTAACCAACTTAGAGGAGTCACTGTGGCACGTAGCAGGCACTCTGTGCTGGAGCCCTGAAAACCTCATAAGCCATTCATTAAGTGGGAGTGAAGCTATTTCAGTGATAAGCATTTACGAAAAACCCACCATCAAAATCAAGTTGGAAAAAGCAAGAAGAAAATGCGTCCCTTCCTGCTCTACTCTGGAAATACAAATGTCCCATTTGATACGTCACAGGCATTTCCTTGGAAAAATTTAACTGGGAGTGAGGAATTCTCAGAAATATTTCACTTCAAACCAAAAATGTATCAGAATAAATAGATTTCTAAAGGCAATTTACATCATGAAACACACTTGAATTTCTAGATCACAGAGCTGTAGGAATATTGGACCAAATGTGGTTCTATTCCCTAAGTTTACCCTTAAAAAAGTTTATTTAAAAACAAAAAAGAGAGACATCAGTGTTATTAATATTATAATTAAAAGCTGATGCAGAATATTAAAAGCAAGATGCATCCTTCTAAGAAATTTCCCAACAGAAGTAACTCTATGGGGATTCAATTACTAAGCGTTGGAATTGAGGTTGGGGCTGAGAGGCAAAGTTTGCTCATTGTCATTTTTGTTAAGCCTTTTATGTTGCGAAGACATCAGTTTGAGGTGTCTAAACATGTAAAGGCATCACAGGAGTTTAGACTGTCACATCCAGCCACAGCACAGCACCCCTGTGCAGACGCAAGGGTGTCGGATGCTGGTGCAATGGTCTGACTACAGACAGGAGTCTACGCAATTTATGTCACACCAGGGCTTACAGTGTCACTGCTGTTGTACAATTGACCTTATACCTTTAGAAGATAACCTTCTGGGGAAGAAGCCACACAATATAAAAGTACACCAAAGCAGCCAGCTTGCCCCACAAAAAGCAAAGCTTGTGCCTGAAAAGACAGTGGCTAAAGCTTAAAGCATGGCTGAGGATTACTCCTCTTCACAGCAGAGCCCTTTCTCTCTTGCTCAGATCCCATTTGGATCACATTTACTTTTGCAGCCTGAGCCTTCACTGGTTTTTAGACTGTGGTTGTTGGGACTGAAAACAACAAGAGTCACTGAAGCGAGTAGCAACTCCCTCCCCTATGATTTTACAGTATCATGCTTTATAGAAATTTCCTAGCTAAAGAGACAATCTAAAGTAATTTTTTCTGTAGTTGGAATCACAAAAGTGCAAAATTAGAATGCTCAAATCATACCCTGCAGCTTTATATTTTCTTATAAAATTATTTGACTAATGTAAGAAATGGCCCAAATATCTCCTTCTGTGGAGAAGGTTGAAATTCCTGGGAATCCACATGAAGAAATAACACAAGCAGATAATTCTTTAGATTAGTTTAAAATAGTCCTTCTGAAATCTTCCCGTTTTCTGAAATTTTCCTGTTTTCCTTTTAACTGAAGAACTTTCCATAGAGATTGAAAGCTACCATACCTCTAATCTTATGATGCTATTTTAATTACAAAAGCAAAACAATAACAGTTATCCTCTGTCTCCTTTGGTATGGAATCCAAAGAGCAAAAGAAACAAGCCATTGAAGTAACCCTTTTTCCTGTTTTGTGTTTGACACATCCTCCAGTTACACACGCAATGAACAAAGGAATTGCTTCTCCTTTATAGTTTTTCTCTCCGTAAACCATAAACTGCCTTTTAATTGATTCAAAAGGTGGGTAGAATCAAAATCAAAATCACATAGGAGGGGGAGGTGTTTTTAAAGACTTCCAGTTTGTAATACAAAGAAAGGGGGAATGCAAACACAATTAAACTCTTGATGCAAAGGAAGCAAAGGCTCACATTGTGACTTGCAAGAGAATGTGTCAAGAAATGAAGACAATCAAGCTATGTCATGTTTTAACTCACAGTCACTGTAAAGTCTGGGGTTATAAACTCCTTCCTTTCAGACAGGCAAACAGTGAGAGCTCTGTTCTGTTTTCAAGGGATGGATGTTATCACTTAGACAAGATCCTAACTCCCAGTGGGTGATAAAAGCTTATCACCCCCATGAACAACACAGCCCAGTAACTGGTGGGTGCCTCTATCTTGCAGCCCCAGCTGCTGACTTCCTCTGCCTTGAAGTAAGGGAAACATAAATAAAATAATCACCATATGGATATTGCATTATAAAAATGGCAGTGGTTGTAAGAAATGCAGTTTCATAGAGTATTTGCAAAGAACTGAATTCATCACCAGCATTTCGAGGTTGTCGAGCAGAGAGAAATGTTCCTTGGGCACCTTCCTCTAGAAGCAAAGGACAACTGAGCGTTATCTTCAGGACACAGCCTTCCTGGCTAGCTGACATGGGGACCATGTTGGAAATGAATATTTGGTGGCTGAGAACAGATCGGTCAAACAAACTGACTGAAATGAGCAAGACTGTACCAGCAGAAGAATGTGCTGCCACTTTTTTCTAGCTGCATTACACATAACATCACCTTCCAGCTTGCTCACACAGCAAAGGGTGGTTTGGGACAAGGAGTTCCAGGGAGCATCATCTTGGGCCTGATTCTCTTGCCTAGTTAAAATCAGCAATGGTAGCACTGAAAGATGAAACACAATGATTCACTGTGACTCCTGGATTGCAGTGGGAGGGACTTTTATGTTTTGCTTTAGCATGAGAAAAGGCCTTTCTAAGCCTTCTTCCATCTCAGCAGGGCTGTGCTGTGCTGGGGCTGATTTGCTGCTCCTGTCCATTTCCAGCCAAAGTCTGTTATTCAGTTAAACCAATGCAAATCAGGAGCAGCCCCAGAGGAAGGTAATGAGATATCCTCTGTCTAGTAGGGGTGTATCTGCCAGCAGATTTCAACCCTCTGTGGTCAGTGTTTATTACTGTGAGCAGCGAGTTGCTCAGCTCTGGATGGAGTGCCAGGACCAGGCTGATTTACAAGTTAGTCACTCAAGTACACCATGAGCAAATCCCCTTAAGGACAGCCAAGGACATAAGTCAAGACCTCAGACAATTTTTAATGGTTTCAGCATTGACCTTGAATCATTGCTGGCCACCTAGAAGTAGTTCAGGATATAGGAATCTAACTGATTCTGACTGAAGCTGAACATCAGTGTCAAATCCCCAGATTGAGAACAGTCACCCCACATTCTCCTTTCCCTACCTTTTTTCAAAATATCTGTGGCACACACGTGTTTACTTCTCTGCAGGCACCCAGTCCCAGGCTGGATTCATGATTTGCAGAGTCAGGGCTGTTCCCAGCCCAGGGTCTGGTCCATGGAACGTGTTCAGAGGGTTCTCAGTACATCCTCAGAGGTAAATGGCTGATCAACTTTAAATTCTATTCCATGACCTAAAACTGAGGAATTGCAGAGCCCTATGCTTGTTATCAGACCCAGCCCTTCATCTCTGTGCCAGGCTCTCGGTACAGGTGTGATTTTCAGCCTTAAACAGCTTGAGAGACTTCATTTAAACAAGCCATCAGTCTGAGTTCTCTTTAATCTCTGAGATAGGGGATTTTTTTTCTTGTATGTTCTGTGGTTGTAAAAATGAAAAATGAGTGGTCAGACCGGTAGTTTGCAGTTATATTGGCTGTTTCCTTTTCCAAAGATAATGATTTTTTTTTTTCACTCAATGAGTTGGTTTTCTTAATGACTTGCAGTAAGGTAGTTTTTTCTGGTTTTTGGTTTTTTGGTTTTTTTTTTTTGTTTTGTTTTTTTTTAACTTTCATTGTTAATAATAACTCTGAAGTAGTCTTAAAGCGGAGCACACAGTTTTACAGAAGTGTGAATGCTCTGCTGTGAACCCCACGCAATGAGACCACAACCCCTAGGAGAGACACACAAGCCTTAAAACCAAAAGAGTAAAATGACTAAACCTGCTTACACAAATCTCCACATTGTCTAAGAGACAACAATTGTTCATTATCCTTTTACTATACTTAAACAGAGGAATCTTCAACAAAGCAATAAGCTCGTAAAAGTTCTCACCAGTTGAGAGCCTCTCAGAAAGCCATCCCTGCCATTCAGTGCAGGGAAACTCTCTTCTGATAATGTTAGGAATACACAGAAATAACGGCAATCTATTCAGGGATTTTAGAAATAAATAGATTTCTGGGGTCTTTCTCCTGAGTCACAAGCCAGTGTTACTGAAAACACTTTTTCATTTACATAGTGTTGCCCATTATAAGCCACTTATGAACATTCACTTTTCTCTCTCCTCCAGCAAAGTCAGATACTGACAAACTTGAGATCAGCGGAAAAAGCAGGGCCTCAGCTATCAGTACAATCCTAATGCCTTTTGTTCTTTGTAGTGGATATGTTGTCCTGAAGATTGAGGATACAAGAAAAAACAAATCCTGTAATCCTCAGGATACTCCTAACACTGGTAACACAGTGATTCCTTTAACAAATCCACAGAAGATAAGGAGCCTTCAACCATGCAGGTACTTATAGGCTGCCTCAATGCAGGGCATAGAGACAAGCCTCTGAGATGATTTTATTGAACTGCACCTGTCCAAGGGTGCTTGGGAAGCAACTTCTATAAATGAAAATGTGAACCCAGAAAAACATTTCACGCCCGAAAGTATTTTCTGATTGTTAGGACTGACTGTTCCAGTGTTCGCAGTTCATATTTTCAACATCCCCTTTCTGTCAATAGAAGACAGAAACAACTTTTGAAGATGGGACTGAATCTTTCTGCTCAACAAAGTTTGACTGGGTCTGCATGCCTGCAGCTGGCCAGACTTATGGGGTCCCCTAAGTATGAAAACAGATCACTTTTTTCAATGTTATTACATCCTTCTCTGTCCCATGGATCACCTCTAGCTTTAACTCAATCAGACCAAGATTTTCTTTGCCTCCAGGCTTTACACAGGTCATTATCTTGGAACATCACCCTACCCTTTGGATTAAAATTTGCAAGATGCATATAGCTTGAATAATTTTCTGCAGTATCCATAGGCCCTTTGAAGTGATGCCTACCCAGGGATTTAGCAATTAACGTTTGTTGATACACCCACAAGAAGAGCTGCCTCCTTCCTACACAGGCTACTTTTTTCTCTTGCCAGTGCTTGCACTTTCTCTTCCATAAGTAGGAACATGGTTCCCAGATTACTCACGAGGTATGTCTCAGTTGCAGTCATTACTCGTCACAAAGACACAGAGCACAGAATTAATTTCAGGATTCAGACTGACCTGAGCAGAATAAATACCCATGCTACAATATCTACATCACTTGAGTGCATGAACCAGCCTTACTCAAGCTAACTCAGAGGTGCCAACAGGGTAGAGCAGAGAAACAGGGAGTTTCCTAAAACATGTTTTCTAAATTCTAGAAAGATCCACATGGTTTGGATGCTCTTGGGTTAGACACAATACAGCAAACATATGTTTAGTCCTGATCTTTACAGCAAGTGGAAGAACACCATGGTCACGGCAGAGACTGGAGTTCACCACCATGGCTACAGGAAGGACCCATAATTCCCTACACTGATGTTTAGCACTATTTCAATTTTGGAACCCTATAGCAGCTGCAGGGCCTCTATTTCAACATCAGGAAAATCTTCTAGAGAACTGCATAATTTGTGTGTCCTCAGCTATTGCCACAGGCTGCTGAACATACAAAACCTTGCAGTTACTCTTTCATTCACTGGCAGAAGGATGGATTAAATCAACCATTGAATTCCTTCCCATATATGTCTCAAAGCTGGCTGAATATTTTCAATTCTTTGTATATTCAGGGCAATGCATGAAACCTTGAATGGCAAGCAGCAGACAATTACGGAACAATTATTCATTCTTTCCCCTTAAACAAGAACTAGAAAGCAAGCAGTGAGTTATCAGTAGAGGATTTAATCCAAAAGGAAGTACCTTTTATGTAATGCATACCTAAACAAATGGAACCCATTGCTACAGGATATTGTAGGTGCCAGAAGTTTAGATGTATTTAAAAAGCCATTTAAAAACGTATTGAATGAAAATCCATTAGCAGCTATGAAAAATAAATATACACCTCCTTTACCATGTGTTGCTGGAAGCAGATGATGGGGGAAGTGAAACTGGAAGCTTGATTCATTTTTATAACTCGTCTTTAAACATTTACAGCAAAAGGGTGTCAGAGACTGAAATCCTGGAATACCTGGATATTGGGTGTGGAGTTGCTCTTGCATTTCTGTATTTAAAAGGCATTACATTTCCTCAGCTGCTGTCAATACCAATTTCTTCTTGGGGCAATTCTTCTACCACCTGTCATTAAAACAAGGAATGACCCATTTGCTAGGCAATAGTTTCCATTTGTTTTTTCTGATTGATTTAACCTCAGTTGCTAGCAGTCCCCTCTTTGCCAAAAGTGGCTGCCTTTTTTATTTAGATATTATTAGAACATTTACAGAGCTCTTGGGCACGCTTTCCCTCCACAATTTCTCATTTTTATATTTTCAGCTATCATAAATTGAATGTTTGAATGAAAATGTATCATCATGCCTTGTGTGTCATGCCACTATCTGTGGAATAGCTAATTATACACAGTATTTCTAAAGTCATTGGGCTTCATACTTCATTGAATCACAGAATGGTTTGAATTGGAAGGGACCTCTAAAGGTCATGTAGTCCAATCCCACTGCAATGAGCAGAGACATCTTCCACCCAATCAGGTTGCCCAGAACCCCATCTAACCTGGCTTGGAATGTTTTTGAGGGATGGGGTACCTACCATCCCTCTGGGGAACCAGTTCCAGTTTTTATATCCCTTTGTCAATGTCTTTGTGCTGTTAAAATGCTATTTTCCACTACTTGCAGAATACCAAGGTGTTCACTCTTGCAGTTTCTCCTAATTGGTCTCATGTGAGCATCTCATGAAATCATTCTGTAAAAGATGGACAGACAATTACTTCCTGGCAGCCTTGTGTGTTGTAGCATTTCTTGTTGCTTTGGACCATTGCCCAAAAGTAAAAACCATTCATGACATGAAACATCTACACTTGAAATCTTTCCTCACAGGAGGGAGTTTTTCCCTTTATCTTCGGAATCCGTTTCAGCAGTACCTGGAAGAGATCGAAAGATGAAGTGGCAAACAGAAATATGTGATAATTGTGGCCACAAACTCCCACTTCCCAGACTCTGGTAAAAACAAAGTTCACATGCTTTTAGTATGTCCTCAGAAACACTGGTATTTATTTAAGGAGCCCTCCTGGAAAAATCAGTTAAAGATTAGATCCAGTGAGGATTAACTACATAGATACAGAAGACAGCTGATAATTGGCTGTCAGTGAAAATAATTTTGTTCTTAAAGGAGAAAATGTTAAGCACAAAAATTCCACACGGCATTTTAGATTGAGGGCCTCAGCCTACAGCTACATCCATTTTACTGAGGGATATTCTCTGGAGATCTGGGTGCAAGTCAGCAGTGCCCAAAGTCACTGGGCAGCCCACAAATGCTGATTTAACTCTGGAGCTGGCTGTTCTGCACAGGTGCAAATTTTGCCCTTGGCAAATATAAGCAATGTAAGTGACACAGAAGCAATGACTTCTGTGACCTCTCTTAGATGATTTGCATCTGAAAAGAGACAGTTTTGGAAATAGAACAGTTTTGTCTCAATGTCTCCAAAATAAAATTATTTCACTTTTTGATTCAAATTGACTTTTAATTCTGAAACTTCCCTTAATGCTCAGCTATCAAAGTCTTGCTTTTTTTTTTTTTTTTTTTAAGGTTAGACTCCAGAAAGATTTTCTTTTCTTTTGATTTTGACCCAGCTCTGACTTAAGAGTACATTGGCAGAAGGGAATCAATCAAACTGAGTTATTAGCAGTTGTGTCAAAGTGAAACAAGGGGGAGCGTATCGCAAAAAGTGTTGCCCACAAAATTTCCAGAGCTTTGCTCAAAACATGGGGGCCTTTTTGGCTATTGTAGAGCTATTTTTTAAATGTGTAGACAGCAAAACTGATATATAAAGAGTTAGCAGCTGAGGCTACAAAGAGATCTGTGTGCCTACAGAATTCTGTCCCAGGGACCTCACTGTAGTACTGGGCTTTTGATATCCATGGAAATGTGGATTCTCAGGAATTGTAAGTAACCCTGCAGGCAAATTTATCTTATAACACTTGGGAAAAATAAAAGGCATCCAGCATGAGGTCATCAGTTCCTACTGGGGGGAACAATTGACAAAATGTGGTTTAAAGCGGCAGAATTTGCTTGAAATCCCTCTACATCTGGAGCTTACTTCTCGTGTTACAGGAGTCCCAAATGTTCAAAATAGCAAACCATTAGTGACTGAAGGAGCAGCAAAACATCTGTATAATGCATGAAATGTCTGGAAGTGTCTGACTCTCTGGGAATCAGCTGAAGCTTTCAATTGATGCTTTAATGGTGGTAATTGAAGTTTGCAGCACTGGCATATCCTAGCTCAGTAATTAGATGGATTACAATCTTTCTTGTTTGGCAGCATTCTTTAAACAAGCTTCAGCTTTTCATACAGTCAACACTCTAGCAGAGATAAATGTCACATCAGTTCAGAGTGAAAAGTAATTTAAGGAAAGACTCAAATTTATCTTCACTGAGCACCAAACAGGAGATATTTCAAAGACAGGACAATGGCCCTTTCTATCTTAAAAGAATGGCCCATTTCTCCCATATAAAGGCTAGCTTGTGAAGGGGAATCTATGGGTGTGCCTTCCCTGAAATCACTGAAGCTAAACCTGCTTATAATATTTCAGTATTGAGTGTATGTATTAATGAATGGATGAAATTCTGGCAAATAAAATTCTGTAGGGGAAAGAAAAAAGGGAGAATTCCAAGGGAGAAAAATATATTGCCTATCACTTAGCAAGATAGAATTTGTCACAGTGATTGGTAACTGAATGGTCAGTGGAAAAAAATTTAAAATGAAGGCATGAGAAAAAGCTCTATGCTGGGATTATTTGAAGTGAAATTAAATAAAAGCAGTTGAGATCAAGAAACAGCCTCCATCTATAGTGGAATGGGTGACATGCTTTTAGTCACTTACAACCAAACATTGCTTCTGTAAATCATGTTCACTCTTAGCTTTAAAATGGCAGCATCTAGCTGGTGCTTGTTTTAAAACACCTGACAAATGTGCTACATTTACCTATCTTATTTTACTGGCAGCTTTTGCAGTTTCAGAAGCAATGTTTTGAAACAGGCTCTGTTTCCTAGAGCTCATGTTTAGATTTTCTCCTACCTGGATATTTCAGTGAAATGAAAATTTCTGAATATCAGTGAATTGGTTCATCTAAAGGACTGAACAGACTGAGGATTTCACTGGGCAAGTCCTCATCTCTATGCCCTGGGAAATAGATTGCATGGTTGTGTCACCACTGTGATGGAAGCAGACTTCCAAAGCAGAGCACACAGATACAGATGACTTTTTGGTCACATTATTTCCTCACTTTCCTCTACAGAATCACACATTACCTCCATTGCCTTCATTCCTCCTTTAGCACTATCCTACCATAGACAGAATCAAAATATTTCATGTCTAGGGCAAATCCGGCTGCCATCATTCCAACAGAACAAACGGGGATTGAGAAAGGAACTCTACATCCTCTCCCAGACTTTATTCATGGCCTTCCAGTCATGTGCACTACATTTGGAGGAAATTTAGTACCTGCCACCGTCATTATTCCCATGTTACAGATTTTGCATCATGTGTGGTTCCCCCATGACTGAACAGAGTTTTGCAGTAAAACTTCTCCCCACACTTTTAGTTTAGTACCTTGAAACAAGAAGAGTCTGTGACCTCCCTGTGTGAGCTGGTGTGTCCCATTTTGGTAAAATTTATGAAGTATATAGCTATAGAAATCTGAATCACTGAGGCATTGACCTAGTACCCATTGCCATCAGTGAAGGATCCTGTAAACAGCAACAGCCAGGATCCCATTCAGTCTTCAGCAAAGGTTCCCAAGAAAAAAACATCACACGAGACATACTTCATTTTCTCTATAATTTTCAAGGTGCACGGGTACTTAAGTGGTCAGAACAAATAAGCAGAATGACTGACTTAGACAGATGACTGATAGAGACTTTTTCTGACTGCAGCAAATCACTCAGCCCAGGTTGAATTTCCAGCTTTGCCAAAAGCTGTTGCCTGACCTCAGGAAAGTCCCTTGAAGGCCATTTCCAGACTGAAAAGCATCTACCTGAAGGTGACACTCAGCAGATCTACTTTCTTGAATAGTCATAGTGCCTTCATTTCATTTTAAAAAGATAAAAATTAAAGGGCTGTTGTTTTTTCTTTTTCAAAGATCTGAGCTCAGCTATAGGCTGCCTTCTGCTTACTCAACAGAAAAAAAATAGTCATGTCCCTGCAACCTCAACATTACAGGCAGTTGAAGCAAGGTCCCTGTGGACCTGATGGTTTCCACAATGTCTGGTTCAAAATCTGCTTGTATTTCCAAGAACAAATGAGTGTAAATGAATTTTGATGAAAGACTGCAGAACCTCTAAGCATCAGGGCAGTGGAAAAAGCTTAATGTGAGAACATTTGGGGATAAAACATATTAACCACTTTTAAGTCTGAGCTTAATCAGTTCATAAAAGGGATTATACAATGTGATTGCCTACACACAAGAGACCCCTTTCAGGTCTGCACTCCTTAACTGCACAATATATCTTAAGGCTAAGAGATCAGTCGATGGTAAGGACCCTTCAGAGATTTCACCATGTACAAGAGGTATAGTTTAGATGAAAGTGCTTTAGCTGTACATCCCTTCCTGTCCTACAACACATTCAGTAATGTAGCACATAGGAGGATTATGAGAAATTAGTGGCATCATGATAAGGCAGGGATATCCTCGGTGGAAGAAAACCCTGGGTAATGATGCTGGCAGGAGTAGTTCAAGCGTCACAATCCTCACACATTTTGGAGGCCTCCAACCCAACGTGGTGCAAAATAAGAGCTTCATTGCAGGTACAACATGAAGCACTGAACCATAACAAGCTGCTTTTTGGGAAGCAAGCTCTGGGGTTGATGGACAAAGCCTCCCATGACGGCCCTGCAGGACCACCCCCACATTCAGCAAGGGGCACATAAGACCTCTGATTGTCACAGGGCAGTTCCCACACACCTCTGCTTCTTATGAACCAGTGCTGAATAGGACCTCAAGATCTAATTTAAAGCAATGGGACTTATCAACTGGCTCAGTGCCACATGAATTGGAAGTATAGCAACACTATTTTGAGACTAGCACTGGCTCTGAGAGCAGCATAGGCACACGCACGTGGCACTGTGCCTGCACTAGTACATGATGGCTTGGGTGGTTCAGGTCTGGATCTCTCAACACCTACTGCATGGCTTATAGGCAAAACCCACCCATGGATAATGGTGAATTGACTGGACAGCTAAATAACTTCCTCTCCCATATGCATTGCATCAAACCAATGACCACACACACATACAGAAACTGAAATCTCCACGGGAAGCCAAGATAGAATTGCAGGGGCTGCAGGAATTACTACTGTCCAATGTAGAGGAATTGCCAACAGCTGTCATTCACACATCCATAGTCATCTGTTGCTAAGCTTTGCAAAGCCCTTATCAACAGCTCAACTGTATCATTCACAAGCACATTTTCCCTCCTTCTCCAGGATGGATCTTTGAGCAAAGTAATTTGAAAAATTTCAAAATTCCTTCAGAAAACCTAGCATCTCATCACCCAGGAACATGGCTAGGGATTCTTCAAGGTGACAGTGAATACCTGCAGCACACACAAGGTACCAGGTATAAAGAGTTGGAAAAACTGCATCCAGTGTGGAGCATAAACTGGATGTCGAATTATTACCATTGCCATCTGATTTGGGAGGTTTGGCACAGGTGAGATACAGAGGTTGATAATCCTGTTTTGCTAAACTTTTCTATGGAAATACATTATAAAGCATGTTCTCCAAACCTCTTCCAATGTCTCACTCAGGTGGCATAAAAACTGTATAGACTGTGAGTACCTCGGAGATCAGACCTGGAGCCTCTGGGAGGTCTGCAAATGGAATTGCAGAAGGGAATTGATACAGCATGACTGCAGGCAGAGAGATGATGCTCTCTCTGGAACCATGGCCAACTGGCTTTAATTTTCTGCTGAAGGATTGCTGGAGGTCAGATTGCTGGCACCCCAGTGCAGCTTCATACTTCCTTTATATTAAACAGAAGTGTGCTCTTGCAGTTCCTTTTTTCTTCAGACCTTCCTTCATACTATCTCATAAGTAGCTTGCAAGTTGCATATACGTGCATATAGGAGTTGGACTTCCATGATCCTTGTGGGTCCCTTCCAGCTCAGGGTATTTTATGATCCTTAATATGTATAATTTTGGATGGGATTGTGGGAATTCTTTGTGAATAAGGTAATATCTGTTGACCTCATTCATGCACAGGTATGAGTGTGATCAAGGCAAGACAGAATTATAGTTTTAGCTTTAGCTCATATAAATTCAAGAAAAGAAAAAGAATTGTGTTTTCAACCAGACACAATTTTATTCGTTGCTATCTGTGGAATCCAAGTGAAGAAGGTCAATTACACAGCAAGAAACTAATCATGGAGGGCAGAATTCATTTCATCTGAGATTAGCCATCCAGGAGGTAGCCATCTAACCTAAGACCATTTTCTAGGCTCTTTACTCAATGGAGAGAAAAGGCAACATGCCTGGGCAGGACAAGTGGCCCTCTGAAGACCAATCCTTCCACTGACTACAGAGGGACATCAAAATAATGATGAATAAAAAGTTTACTTTTATGAGGTTGAGGTTGCAAGGGACAAAAATTCTTCCAAATATTTAGCACTTGAAATATTCAAGAGTCGTGTAGAATGCCATTTTGCCTGAGTTCCCCTCCCATTTCTGATAATGTTTTTTTGCTGAGATTAGAATATATCAGATCACAAACGAGTAAAGAGCGTCACCTTTGTGGTTCTCTGAATAGCATACAGAGGCTGGGTGTCCTTTCCCTTCATCTGTAAGAAACTTGGGTCATTATTGGATTCAAGAAGGGGAACCAGTCCTGAATTTCAACAGGATATTCATGAGTACCTGGTACTGCAATGGCTGAGAAATATTTCTTGTTGGGTCTAAGTGCTGCTCAACAGAGTAGGGATGAGAACCATAAAGCAAGTGGACACTCTTGGATTCTTGTGTCCTCAGAAGAGTTTGAAAAGCAGTGACTGGTTCACTGCACTACTGTTCAAAGATTAAGACAAGCAGAATAAAAAAGCAGCAAGGTCATCCAGTCCATCACAGAAGACACACTTTCCACACTGTGTTTCTGAGTGTTTTGTCTGATCTCCTTTTAAAAGTCTCATACAGTGGGGGCTACACCAGCTCTTTGGGGAGTTTTTACTAGTCCAATAATAGATTTTGATGTTTGTCCTGTAGCTGGCATTACTACATTGCTACATTTAGCTCTTGAATATTTCCTATAAGTTTTCCTGAAAATTTGTGATTTTCATATGCCTATACAGAAGCTTCACTTCATCATCTTATGGATAATACTTGAAAACTTTAGTGCTAGAGACAGCAAAGGCAAAAAAGTCTAGATATAAGCCTCAAGATGTGAGTTCAAGCTCATGTAAATACAATAGAGGCATGAATTTCTGTTCTGGTCAGTATTAAAGGCTCCGTACCATCCAGGTAGCTGCACATAAATGTGAACTAGAGGAGTAAAAGGCAGATTCTCAGGTGCCTCCAGCTGTGGAAATCTCATATGATTTATTTGACCATTCTAGTTCCTGGCACTCAGGATATTTTTTTCTGAACTTGGCCTCACAATTTCTTGATGGACTTTCTGTTTGCCAGCACTGTTTTGATGTAACAAGTGTCCAGCACTGAATATTTTGTCATAGGTATGGCTATGGAAAACCAAAGCTTCTGTTTCTGTGAGCATCACTGATGTTTCTGTAGCTTTGATGCCATTGTACCACATGTTGCAAATGAAAAACATGTTCTCTGTCTCATAATTAAAAGGTTCATTTTTGCAAGGGAGCCTATAACAGTGTAACAGGCTTGTTTTCACTAAGCCATTGATGACTTCCTCAATGTGGCTGCATTTTCTGATTGAACATCAATTATCTCATTATTTTCAATTGAGAAACACCCAATGTTTGATTTGTTTTTCAGTACTAATTTAAAGGAAATGGTGTCAATATACTTGCTATTTCCCAATAATCCAAATATTCAATGACAGTGAAGGGGTTTGTTAATATTACAACTATAGTTAAAAGCAGAGATGATATTTAAGAGGGAGAAAAGAAAAAGAAACTGTTTTTCACTAATAAATTCAAATTAGCTTTAAGTGGAAGTGAGCAAAAGCAAGCCTGAGGAAAAGGGCTACTAAATATCAGAGCACAATGAAAAAGATACAGAAATGTAAGTGGAAAAATAAAAATATAACATTTTTAATTTGAGATTGGTGATAGTCTCAATGTATTTAGCATAATTCCTACCACCATGAAAGATCTAACTTACAAAAAAGTCACCAGTGGTAGGGAAAATAATCACAGGAGGAAGTATATGGTAGATTTAGAAATTCACACACCCACATCTTCTTCTTCTTCTTCTTCTTCCCCTCCACCCCAATTGTGTCTGTCATTTTTCTCATACAACTTAGTTTGTTTTGCTTTCTTGATCAGTATCTGGTCATGGTCTTGGCTGGGGCAAATTTCATGTTTCAGCTTCATAGTGCCTGCATTGAGAGCGGATGTGTCCCACTCAGAAGCTCAATAGGATGAAATTGTCCAGTGCATGACTTATCCTAAATCCATTGACTCTTCTTATAAGCAGATTTTTTTGTCCTGCAATGCACCACAACTTACTTTTCCATTTCCACTACGTGAATGTTTTTTGCTCTTTCTTATTCTTCTGATTCTGAACAGGCTTTCATACAGTCAAAACATCAGTGTCTTCCTTTTATACTGCTTTTGTTGACAATTGAGCCTGGTGCACTCTTCCATGATATGGGAGCAGATAAGGCTCTTGATGCCAATCAGTCACTCTACACAGGAGATACAGCATTCCTCTAACAAATATTTGGCTAACCTTTCTCCCAGCCATATATATCTGAGTGAAACTCTATAAAATTCTGTGACTACCAGATCCATGTGATTCTTCAGGGAGAGGACTTACTGGAAGTTTTAAGGTGGGAGGAGTGGGGGAAGAAAAAAAAAATCAAATTAATGACCTAAAATTTCAGCTGGTATGAATTAACAAAGCTTCACTGAAATTAGGAGTTATGTCATTTTATTTTGGTTAAGAATTAGACTACAGAAGTTTATATTCCCAGAACCTCTCCTGGTATAAGTCTTACAATTGAAAATTGTTTCCGTCAGGCAATGATTTGGCACCGAGCTCAGCCACTTAATGGGTTCAGTATAGAAAAAGTCATATATAAAAGACCAGATGAAGTCAATTCACACTGATGTTTCCAGTGGTTTTAGCATAACTCTTTCATCTTTGGAGAAGACCTGACTTTTGAAAGATCACCTCTTTACGGACTTCATATGAATGTCTCACTCTCAGCTTGACTGCCAATCTTTTGTAAAAGGATCCCTCTTGGAGGGTGAAAGCAAAAGAAAAATTTCTTCAGAAGCCAAAAGAGGTGGGCAGGAAGTCAGCTGGTGGGAAAGTCTGAGAAAATAACTTAAATGGATGTTGCTTGAATGGGACCATGGAGCAGCCCACAGTGATCAGGGCATAGAGTGACACACCAGCTAGGGCTACTGCAATTCCATGTAAACACAGTTAAAACTCTGACCGGGATGAAGATCTCTTTCACATTCCTAGACTATTAATGTTGGAATAGGAAGCAAGACATGAGATTTAGGCAATTAGGTTCCCAAGTCAGAAACCTGCATGCAGATCTTGCTACCAAGGAGTGGCCAAAAGGTATCAAACCTAAATGGATGTGTTTCAGGATCCAGCTGCCCTCATCACACTTTGGCTGTGATACGTTCCAATGTCTGGTATGTGGTGACAGTGCAAATTTAACATGTGGGGCACTATTCAAAACTGGAGAGAAGGAACTGACTAATGGGGACATGACAATGGTCTGTGAGAAAAGTGGAACTTTTGGGTTAGAGAGGATATTTTTGGAGTTCCTCAAGGATTGGTCTCAAGACTGATGTGACAATAATTTCATTAATAGCATTACTGAAAAAAAAAAAGCTGATGTAAATGGAATTTGCTGACAGGAAGCTTAAAATATCCAGCATTATCAATAAAGTAACAAAAGTATGAAGAAATCATGCAGAAAGCAGCAGATAATGTCAGTGATGGGCATAAGAGAAAGAGAATGACTTTCAAGAGGCAGAACAAATTCGGCATTTCCCTTACAATCAATACAAAAAGGATATGTGGATCAATGGTATGGGCATATTATTGCAAATCTGCAACAATATGGACGGATCCTGCTAAGTTTCTTGCTCACCAGTCTGAAGGAAGAGACAAACTCTTTGGATAAGTTGGCCTCAGCACAAGCACCTCAGTTAAGGGTCGACCTGACTTGCAAAGTCACCAATATCGAAAATAATTGGGGACAGGGGTGCCCTATGTGCAGCCAAACATTTCTGAACTTTCTCCATTTTATATGGAGAGGTGCTTTCAGTGATATGAAGCATAAATCATTACCTTGTAGTAGTTGCAGTGCAACTCAGCAAGGACTGGGATTCATCTTTGTGCTGATGATTTTTTGGCCTTAGTGTCTTTGTGTAATATTTCCTTCCTTTTTCACTATCTCCTCAGTGAGAAGGAAGCAATAGGCACAGGGCAGGGTCTGTCTGCTGGGCACTTAGGAGGAACCCAAGGGACATTGCAAGCAGTGGCCTGTGCTCCTCAGTCAGTCTGGGACAGGCTGGTGGATATGGGAGAAGGAACAAGTCAGACAGACCAGCATCCCTGGCTTAGGCTGTCTGGTGGCCCTGGCAGGGTGTTAAAGCACAGCCAGTGAGTCAAAGGGAGAAAATGATGCTCCGGAGCCAGGCAGACACAAATCAGACTTTCTGCCTGTGAGGGTGGGTTCCAAAGCCATTGCTAGTGCTGCCAAAAGGCTGAATGAAGAAACACCACCCAGGTGTCCATCACTAATCCCTGCTGTCTGCGCTACTGGCAGTCTCACAGGGGTCAAAAATCAAAAATCTGGCCTAGAAGACAGCAAATCCCAAGGCATCCACTTGACCAATTTATCCTGCAAGCCTGGCACACACATGCTGCAGGGTTGGGCATCCTGGAAATGCTTGCTCATATCACCCAACATATTCATTTGGGATGCAGGAGGCACACACACAGATGAATGCACTATCTGGGAGAAACACAGCTCTGACAGGTGTACAGAAGCCTCTACCCTGGAACAGAAATACAAAACCACACCTGCAGGCTTCCATCAGGCGGAATAAATTGCAGTTTTGGATCACAGCCCTTGGGCATTGGTGCAAGCCAGAAGATCCAACCCTGAAGTGTTTCCCCTTAAGGTATAAAACACAGAGGGGTTGAGTTTTGTCCTACAAACTGCTTTTTGTCATTAGCATTGGTTTTGTTTTTAAGCAAATAATTTTCAATGTGATTTTTTTTTTTTTTTTGTGGGAAGGGCTGGTTCACACCAGGTTTTTCATCTGTGCCAATATGTCTAACGTAAGAAATTGTAGGCACCAAGATCTACAGGCTGAATATCGTAGAAGCAAAGGAAGGAAAAGAAAACCACTATCATTTCAACTCCAGGGAAATTAAGTCAAGGTCCATAGATTTCCCACTCTCCACTGCTTCTTGCAAACAAGACAAATATGCCTGAGCAGTTAACAACTCACTACTCCAATAAGTGAAATTGCCCCTTATAGGCCTAAAGCTTCCACTGAAAAAGAATATCTAAAACCACTGCTGAACATAACTGCTAAGACTTATTTGGCTCAGAATTTTCAGTCAATCCATTAATCCAACAGCAACACACCTGCAAGTTCCCATTGAGCAACATCCCCCCAGTCTTAAGTTATTCAAACATAAAAGTTTGGTTCAGACCCATTCCCAGTGAAGATGTTATCAAAACTAAAGATGACTTACACTGCTGGTAAATCTATTACTCAGAAAGTCTACTTGTCTGGTTTCTTGTCAGCCTACAGAAGTTTTTTGTTGTACCTTCTTTTTGACAGCATAGTAACATTTTCTTTCTTCAATGCTTCATTAGCTTGTCTTAGTCATGCAATTTTCCCCATTTTACTTGATGTAAATCAAACCACTCATCAGCTCTGTAATGCCATTAGTGTACAAAGAGCCCTCTATTAAAACAAAATAATCACATAGTAAAATATGAGAAAAAAAAGAAAAAAACTTATGCAGGTAATATAAATTGTTGGAGAACTATTCATAAGAGGTATATAAAGCTAAAGGCTCTTATGAGGCTAGAAGGACATGGGAAGAATTTTAACAGGATTAGATTCTCTACTATGTGGCTGAGGTAGGATCCTCAGGAAATGTTTTACATACTAAAGGATTTTTGCCTTACTATACCTGCTTTTTCTTTCTTTTAGCAAGTGTGGCTAACGGTGTCACGCTTCAATGCCTTAATCCACCTGCTAAATATTTCCCTCTTAAAAGGATGTGTCATAAGCAGAATATTCTGATTTTTCACCAGCAGAGACAGGTGAACTGCAAACAGTTTACAGCTTTGCATGTGAGTATTTTCTCATCTCCTGAAAGATCCAAAATGACGGCAGAACCGAGCAGTGGGGCTGTCAGTGCAGAGCCGAGTTTGGCTGCAATAGAGAGAGGTTTTGATGTGAGGCCTGGACTCGCCCACAGCCATGGACAGTGGAGATGCACAGGTCGGGTGAAAGAGGGGGTGAAAGGAGCGTGTGTGCTAGGACAGGACATGAGATGCCCTGCCAGAGATCCTTCTCCTGCCTGGGTATCTCCCCACCGAGGACAAGCTCCTCCTTACATGTGTAGGATGCAGGGCAGAGAGGTAAAAAGCAGAGGGGGGGGTTGTGAGGATCAGTGCCCTAAACACCCTTGTAAATGACAGAGACTGAAAAAAGCAGCTCAACTAGAAAAAACACCAGTTTTTCATTTATTAATCCTGTTATACATCTGATGACTGATATTCAGATGCACAGATATACGTGCATGTGCACACATTTCAGTATTTTTTTCCCATTTTGTCACTGCTTTTTACCCTAACATTAAGACAGAGTCAAATACTAAGCAAAAATCACACCATTAAAGCAAGAAGAAAGCAAATGGCTGAAAGCTGAGTGAGCAGATGAGAAAACAGTGTAAATCATACCTAGCAAACCCTTGGGGGTCTTTTCCAAGCAGGATCAATAACAAGTCAGTCTTCTGAGCAGAAGGAATTTCTTCTAGGACAGGCGGGCAACAGCACCTGACATTTCTTTTTCATAAACAGTGTATACAGGAAAAAACTTACAGATATCACTATTTGGAATACAAGAGACACAAGCAAAACTGATGACTGGTAGGATTGTCTCATACACACTGAAAGTGGGGAGAGAGTTCCAACAATGTGCAGGTTAACCCAGAGAGCAAACACTGAAGAGGTATCAGTATGATGAGACACAAGAAGGAACACCTATAAGAATTTTTTTAAAAAAATTAAAATATAGACAAAATAGCTGTTCAAAATCTCAGGGAGAAACTGGGTGTCAATTTCATTAAAAAAGAAAGTTTCACTTGCAACTAATGCCCTTACTTGCAAAAGCCTTTTGGTTTTAACAGAAAAAGAAAGCTGGACTTTGAAAAGATCACTGCTCATGGCAAGAGAGCACTAATTATCTGGTGGGGACCCTGGGGAGTAGTTCTTGTGCAGAGCTGTGAGGCTCAACATTTCTGGCTAAATTTCCTGTCAGTCTGCAGTGAGGCAGGATGCACAGCCAGAAGCAGACTTTTCTGACAGTACCACTGCTTTCAGCCCTGTCTGAAGCTGGGAACTGTACCAGTTTGTGAGAGGTAAAAAAATATCAGCCAGTTATTCACCCCAGATTTAGGTTTTCCCTCTCATTCTGGATTGCATTTCCAACAATTTAGCCAGTAATGGAAACAGCTGCAGATAGCATACCAGCTGGGGCTAGTGAGCCTTCAGCATGGTTTACACTCCAGTTCCACTCCCAAGGACTTCTCTGGGTCAATATTTCAACATCTACCCCAGTTCTTGCCTGTCATTTGTCCCTGAAACACACACAGTAGCGTAACAGCAATCCAGAGCCAGCACCTGACACATCTCTAATTAGCGTTGTTCTTGCAGTTTTACTTGGGATTTTTCCCCCGTGAAATCATTCTTTTTTCAGTCAGGACACTCACTGCAATTTAAAGCTCTTTCTGCTGCATTTGTTTGAGATTATTTTTTCCTATCTGATCACATCTAAACACTCTTTGAGTGGATGGCTGTAGCGATCTTTTCGATCCAGAGGAAATCTTCAGATAACCAAGAATTTAGTGCAAAAATATTGTCCTTCATTCCATTTGCTCATTCTTTTACATGATTGCAGCTGACTGGGGTGGAGATTTACAGAAGGTGAATCTGAGCAAAGCTGTCTCCTTGCTCTAACCTCATTTTCACAAGAGAAATCTTCCTGAACTTTTCATAGACTTACTTTATGATTTTTTTCTTTTTGTTCTTTGTACTCAAACAGGTCAAATCCTTACTTCTAAGAACTTCATCCTGTGTCACTCTCAACTATTGAGAATCAGATCCACCACAGATGCCCCATTTTTAGTAGGAATGGGACATAACAGAGCTGTTGTTTCCAACACCTCTGTGAAATAAAAGTGCCTTATTAGCATGGAGCATGGATTACCCTGTGAACATTTTTTTTTTTTGGAACTCTGGCAGCTCCAAGGTCTTCACATACAGGAAGCCCTGGAGAAAGGGCTAAAGGACAGAAAGGTTCAGGTGGTCTTGCTAGCTCAGTGTCAGCATCACCACCAGGCTGGGAGGAAAGTGGGGATACAGGAAGAGATGAAGACATGGCCAATCTGCTCAAAAGAAGCTTGGCTGTTAAAAGGTCAGGAGCTGCCCATATTGATACACTGCTGCCAGGTCCTGCTCCACTCCCGGAACAGAGAAAAAAGGCAGTTTGTACTTATTCACCCCCAATTAAAGAAAGAATTTTTAGCTCTTCTACTTGTACTTGTCCAAAAATTGAGAGGATGGAGAGTGTAAGAGCTCTTGTTAAGAAATGGAGTTTGTATTAGGGCTGAGAGAGCCTCATTAAGGCCTTGCTGCTGAGTGATGCTCAAAACCTGTTTTATAGGTGGGACAGAGGGAACCTGCAGAGCAGGCTGTGTCCCTGCATCGTGTGATGGTGGCTGGGTTGCAATCCTGGGAAAGTTGGGGTCCTACAAGGACCATAGGTTCCTATGGAGTCTATAAAAGAAACCAAAGGGAAGCGAGCCAATTTTCCCTAGGATAGAACATCCTACATGGGGATCCTCTCTTGCCAAAATAAGAGGATTCATTATGTGCAAATGAACTGAAACCTGCAGGGACACATGGTAACATGAAATGCAGGACAGGGAACTTCTTGCATTTTCTGTACATGCTCTACTGAAGGGGCACAGCATTTTCACAGCATCTTACAGAGTCTCAGTTTAAGTTTCAGTCTTGCCTTCCCCTTGTGATGGCTTTCCATCCCCACCTTGACATCACCTCCAGCTGTGTCTGCTGCATTTCCCTTGCCACTGTTGCACAGATAGCAGCCAGTCAAAGGAGGCCAGGGGGCCGAAGACAACATCTCTCTAAATACAGATGATACTGCTGAAGTCACAGGGGGAAGTTTACACAGGCAATCCTCCTGCATCAGGAAATGCAGACACTTGCACTGGTCTCAGGTAGCTCAGGAGGCTGTATCGGGATGATGGTGCTTGTCCCAAGATAGTTTTAATTTGACTTTGTGCAAGAGTGAATAATAAAATTTTGGGAAAAGAGTGCAGGGTTATTGCAAAAGGCCCCCCATTGCCTTCTTGTCAGAGGAGAGCCATGTCTTTCCTTCTGCCCCTCCATATTCTTCTGGGTTGCACAGCTATGAACAGGAGTAAGACCCAAGGATGTCACAGTCCCAATTTGTTGCTGTGCTTTGCAACTGCTGTGGGGCAACCTTTGTGAGATTTCCCAATGGCAGGAGGACATCCAGTATTGCACCATCCCAAACAATCCCTAGCTCCAGGAATGCATTGGGAGTGCACGTCACAGCTTCATGAGGTTCACTGAACTGAGAGTGCTCTGATTTGTTGCACAGAATCAAAATATCCATCTGGTGCAGGGATCTGGAAAACATGGGCATGTGAGCTTCACTAAGCTACTCAGTCTTCATAAATATTGCCAAAGTGAGCTCTCTGAATCTTCAGGTCCTACAGGTAAAATCCTCCTATCCTATAGGTTATAAAGAATATTTCAAACTCCCTTTGAACTCACTACAGGAGTATGTTTTGAGGAGGAAGATACTGAGATTTTTTCTCCTCTCTTTCTTGGAGGGCTGTAGATTGTCTGTGGAGGGCAGGAAAACTCCCCCTTCTCTTAAAGAAGTGGGAAACCAGAGGTGCTGTTGTTCCCAACCTCCCTTACCTGCCTGCCCCGACATCAGATTTGTGTGTTGCACCTTCAGCAGAGCTTTGCCCTCAGGTTTGCCCTCACTGGCAGCTGCTTCATCCTTAATCCTCCCAGGAGGTTTCTCCAGCAAGTTTCAGGTTCCTCATAATAATTCAATGACACATATTAATGGTGCTCAGGAGAGAGGACACACTCCTTCCTCTGCTCAGCACCAGTGGCCTCTGGAGCAACCTACGGAAAAACTGCACCTCTAAGGCAAAGGAGACACAACTTCCCCAGTCCACAGAAAGTAAAATTATTTGGTTTCCATAATACACCAAATATATGCGAGATACAAGCTGTTTCATGCCTCCTATATTTTCTTATATAGAATCTGAAGTAATAACAGAATAGTAATTTCCGTATTCCACACGACTACATCACCTCCAAAGCACTAGCAAGAGGTGCAAGCGGTTCTCTGAGCAAGTGTAACACAGCTGTAAACAAAATTAAATGCACCTGGAACTGCAAATATCACAGGCAGCTACAGGACTACAACTCTGGCTGCTTGCTTCAGCAGATGGTGGAAGAAAGGCTGATTTGGGTCCTTGGTAATACAAGCACTAAAGGTGAGCTTTGACACCAGTTACAGCTCTTTTTCCCCTGGTAGTCTGCTGTGCCCATGGTGGGGATATGCAGTCATTCTAAAACCAGTGGGATTCGTGAGGAGTTGATGTTTAAAATGTCATCCATGATACAGAAATTAAAACCAGATAAAAAATATTAGATTAGTCTGTACCTTCCCTTTCTATGGTAGGGGTCTTCCCTAATGTGCATCATATAGTGGTCTTCTCATTTGATTTTTAAAGATCTAATTAAACATGGATCTATCAGTTCATATGTGGTTCTGGAATTTTCACAGCATTTGTCACATTTCTGACATATCCAACCCTCTCTTCACTTATCCCTACTTAATATGTGGGTAGGATACCCTACTTAACATCTCTACCTGTAGCATGGTTTGATAATTAAAAAGATTGATGAAGTGATTGTGGGCAGAACTGACTTCACCATCCACATAGTGCACAACAGTCAACTCTGATACGAATTTTAATTATTCACATAATTCAGTTTCCCTGACTCAGATAACACATTTTTGGCACCACAAGTCTCAGAACAGCATGATGCTTGCAAGGCTGAGGCTCACCTTTGCCAGGCAGAGATGTCCTGTCAAATCTGTAACCTCTGCCGAAGCGGCCACTGAGTCACAAGGTCATTAGCAAGAGTTTGCCAGCACGCCACACAGTGAGTCATAGTTAATAGCCCATCTGCTGTCACACTTCATAAAATATTTTCCTATTATTCCTCCTTCCTGTTCTATTCCTAAGGAGCAAATCAATCCTCAGCGGATGTGTAACTGCCAGAACCCATTTTTTGCAAATAAAAGAGAAGAAACAGTTGTTGCCTTTCCCACTACCCCCAAATATCTGATACTTCTTATCATTCTTGGTGACATTTTAACAGTGGTGACTGCTGTTCAGGATAAGCATTAGGATTCCTAGTCACAAGCCAGTGACCCACTTTACTGCGGACTGTAAAGACATCACACAAAAGCTGCACCCCAAACGGCTCCAGACTAAAGATATTCAGAGGGCAATTCCCCTCTCTCTCAGCATGGATTCCCCTTTGGGAGCAGTGTCCTCACTCTTGCTGCTGACTTTAACCAGCCTTTATGGGGACTCTTTCTGAATATCTAATTCCTCATTCTTTTCCTTTATTTGCATGTTCAAATCTAAGTTAACATAACAGCATTTCAGTAGGTGTCGTATTTTATTAGTCTCTGTCTCTCCTTTAAAAAAAATGAAAGAAACTCGCCTGTATTTCTAAAATTATCTAAGTAGCAACCGTCTTCACAGAAATTTTGTCTTCATCCTGCTATTTCATACTATGTAAGTCTCATTAGTCATCCTGAATTTTAGAGGATCCATTTTGCTGTCTGTTGGGGTTTTTTTCCTAGAGGATCTGAAGGGGGCAGGCAGAAGAGACTATTGTGAATGAAAGGATCATTTTCTGAACTCATTAAATATGCCATCAAATATCAATAATTAATGATAACAGGGGTACATTCCCCTTCTTCCCATGAAGCCAAGAATGCTCTTTAATAGCTGTACTGCAATCCTTTGAACAAAAAAGACAATGAATCTGCTCCTTAGGGGTAACAGTAAATGATCTGGATTGATGCTTTCCATTCCTCTTCCACTGCACTTTGCATTTAACATGAACTTTAAAGAGAAAGGATTTGCTTTCTAGTCAGTTAATATTATGTTTACTTCACCTCTGCAAATGCCTCGAAGTCTAAGCAGCAGATGTCACAGAGCAGCCTCTGGAAAAAT
Source organism: Nicator chloris (assembly GCA_013400495.1). Taxonomy (NCBI): domain Eukaryota; kingdom Metazoa; phylum Chordata; class Aves; order Passeriformes; family Pycnonotidae; genus Nicator; species Nicator chloris. The sequence continues at coordinate 324,886 of WAAE01001787.1, read as the reverse complement.
TTTTAGTACTCAGCTCTGTGATGGAGCTGCACTCTGCAAATGCCAATAGCTTTCTGCTGAAGAAGCCTTCAGAGACATCATCTCCTGAAACCCTACAGCAAACAAGGCATCCTTCCCCTGCCGTGGAGGAGAGTGGTGAAGCAGAAAGAATGACTTCCAGGAGCCTCAAAGCCAGAGGACAAGAAGGGAAAGTGAGGGTGAGCCGATTCCTGAGACCGGCAGCTGGGCTGTCCCCATGAAGCCCAGGCAGCATCCATCCTGGTGGCAATGGCCCACGCCTCCTCCTGCCCGTCTGGACCAAACCAGTGGAATGCTGCTGGGAGAAGCACAAGCAATTTTATTTCACCAGTGGGTGATACAGCTATGGCAAAGGAGGAATCTGAAGGGGAGGATGCAGCAATCTCACTCTGAATGCATGGGGCTCAGAAAATCTGCTTGTACTTTCATTGCAATGAATATTGTTTGTTTCAATCTTAAACAACTTAGCTGTTTACCCAGAGGCAAAGGGCTGACATTTTCTGGTCATGAAAATAAAAGTAAAACAACTGAGAGAAGAAAATAAAAGGAAAAATTATCTAATGATCAGCATACTTTTACAGAAATTCAGAGTTTTATGTAAGGATTAGTTTGTCTTATGTCAAAGGGAAGAATGAGGTTGCAGGTTAACAACATTAGTAAAATTTAACCAATTTTTAATGTAACACAGGCAGAACCTCTTCAGCCTTCCAGTTCTAGTAACAGAGGATGCACTTCTGCAAAAATTTAAGGACATGGACCAGAAACACAGTACCCTGTGACTGGACCAATCATGCATAAACCAGTTCTACTGTCCTTTGCATCTTGCACTGCATTTTACACCTTTTAAAAATAAACACATAAATTAGAGTTGTCTTTCCTTATTCTGGTGCAAAACAATTGCAAAACTGGAACATTGCAGCCATACAGAGGGAAAAAAACCCAACCCAAACCAACCAAACAAAACAAAATAAAAAACTATTTAAAGACAGAATAGTATTTCATAGATTTGTTTGGCAGGAAAAGTTATGGTTTCACCTGTAAATAAAGAGGAAGAACAGGCTGATTTGCTTTAACTGAAAATAAGCAGACTTATACTTTCGATATTTCCATCTAAAACACAGGTTCATTTCTGGTGGCTGATGAAAAATGGGGCACTTTTTTCCCTAATTATTTTATTTTTAAGAGATAGGATAGTGAGATTGCCTGTATGGGTCTATCAAAGGATGTGTTACTGATCCTGACAGGAACTTTATTGCATAAACTGACAAAGGGGAAGGAAATGTTCATCTAAAAAAAAAAATAGCAATGAAAATTTGAGATTCTGCCTAGCATGGAGAAATAAAAAGACAGTGTGAAGACAGTTGTGATCCTATGTAGTGAGGCAAATTATACTTGGAAGCTGGTGTCATGTTAAGTTTCACAGGAGCACGAGACCCATGTTGTTCTAAGGGATAAATAAGAGGTATAAGCACTCAACAATGTTTGGTGTCCATGCTTGGACCTGCAGGGAGCAAATTAGGGAAAAGTCTCAGGTTACTACTTTGCAAGTGGTTCTGAAGTCTGGGAGAAAGACAGACTGGACAGGGCCCTGAGCAACCTGGTCTAGTGGAAAGTGTTCCTGCCCATGGCAGGGGGATTGGAACTAGGTGAGCTTTAAGGACCCTTCCAACCCAAACCATTCTATGAGAAGGTAGAGATTAGAAGCCAACCAGCCCAATCCTCGCATTGTGATGACTTCTGCAAAGCTGAGGGTATGAGCCCCCTGGCAGCTCCATGAGAATTGGTTTTCCCAAACCACTTCCCCTCCTGAAATTTCTCTCATTTCACACCAGGAGACTTCTGTGACACCTAGAAGACTTTCTTGGGCCTCTGAGAGGTACCCATCTCGGCTGGGTCAGTAATATCATGGGCAAGGCATTCATGCTGGACAGAGATAACCTAAGTTCAAGTCCCTTGTTTTTCCCAATCATGGGCTGGAGCTCAGGTTTTTCATGTGCCAAGCTCATAAACACCTGTCCTGTGCAAGGCAAGGTTAGTTAACTAAAAGAATACAACCTCATATCAAGACTCCCTATGAAAAGCACAGATTAAAACCTCAGAGAACTATCAGGAAAATTAGTGCAGCTAGGAAAGATTTCAGTCTTGGGAGACTTTCTTTCATGGGCTAAAACAATTTGCACTTATACAGCCCACATGAGCTTCAGGGGGAAGAAACAGTTCTGTGTGAACAAAAAAAACCACATTAAATTGACTGTGAGAAAAGAAAGACATCAAATTCTGTAGTAGGCAGCCCCAGGAAAATGGAAAGACAGGAAAACAATATGAGCTATACACTGGAAAACTCCAGAGTGAAGGGAAATAGCAGGAGAGAAACCAAAGGGTATATTAAGCTTTAAAATTGGTGGGAAAAGTAAAATTATGAAAGAGGTCTCCACAGGAAAACAAGCAGAGGTGGTGACTTAGGGGAAGGTCAGAGAGTTTAATCTGTAAACAAATGTAAGAGATTTCAGAAAAAAAATAAGGAACTAATAGTAGCAGGAGGAGGTACACAGAGGAGAGCGTTTCAACATCATGGGCATAAACAAATCAGAGCGAGGAAGTGAAAGTCTGAGAGGATGGGTCTGAGATTGGGGAGTGGAGGGATGTAGCAGGTAATGACACAAAAGCTTTCAGATTTTAGCCTAGCAAAATTGAGATGTTTTGTCTTGCAGTGACTTTTGAGCTCATCTGCATGTCAATTTTAGCCTAGCAAAATTGAGATGTTTTGTCTTGCAGTGACTTTTGAGCTCATCTGCGTGTCAGAGCTGCACTCCAGCCATCTTCACCTTCTTTGTTGGCAAAAAACTGCCCTCAAGATGCCAGGAGTTGTGTATACCTGCCTTACCTAGGAAAATTACTGTCAACTTAAAGGATAAATTTACCACTGAAATCAAGACTTGGAAGGCATCTCAGAAAGTTTCCTAGTTTATCTCCATGCTCAAGACAGAATTATCTGAGCCTTTTTCAATCCTGACAGATGTTTCTTTAATATATTTGCATCCAAATTAAGTCATTGATGTAGTAAGACTGCATCAATTTTTAATAAATAAATCTGTTTAAAACTTGAATCCACTTCTGCCTAGAAAGTTGTCATTTCTACAGACTGAGTGAGAAGCCAGGTGTCTCATGGGGCTCCAGGAGCTGACCCTCTTTTTTTGTGAATGGGAATGAAGTTGTATACATGGAAAAGTGTTGTGCTATGTACAGTTATGTTCCTTGAAACACATATCTCATTCAGTCACATACATACACTCAGCATACAAAGAATAATCTGAAAGAGAGATCGTTTTTCAAAAACAAACAAACAAAAAGGTAAACATTGCTTTAAAACACTCCACTTTAATCTGAATGTAAAAGTGGATGATGTCAGATTGCTCAGTGCTAGAGAACAACCAGCAGCTACAGACCAGTCTTGGGTAAAGCAAACTGCCATGGCACCGTGCAGCTTCTCCTCCAGCCTCTGCCAGATTCCCTGTTCACACCCCACCTGCTTTGTACCACTGACACTTTTAAGCCACTCCAAATCCTCTGTTTCCAACTTGTGGGGACTGTAAGACAGATTCCTATAGGATGCCACAGCTGGAAAGGTTCTGGAGGGTTGGTGTGCGGTCAGGCAAGGCTGATGGCATGAGTCAGCCTAGCTGGTGTGGCCACCCCAACTTACTTTCACCAACACTGTCCCACAGCAGCAGCCACTCAGCTGGCCCAGTCTTGGTCTTGTGTAAGCAACCACAGCACAAAAAGTTCACACTGAGCAACACCACACTGCCAGTTGCCAAATATTTATTGTACAAGCCTGGCTAACCATAATAGGAACTTAGCTTGACCAAAACCAAATGAAAAAGATGCTTTTCTTGGGATGGAAGCCAAGTCAATTATTTCATAAACAAGCTTGGTGCTCTTCCTCAGAATGGAGGTCAGATCCTCATTTGGTCTAAGTGGGTGTGGCTTAAACTGGTCTCAAAGAGCAAACCAGGAGAAGCTGCCAGGCACTAAAAGTCACCTTATAATGCTTGTCCTGCTATTTGATGCCCTTCAAAAGGTCAAGCACAACCTCCCCCTGCTCTCCACGTCCACTCTCCTGCACAGGACACCTGCATTGCCATCCCTGATGCTGGCTGGAATATCAAGCTATCAATGGCAGGGTATCACAAGCTGAACAGCAAAATGCTTTAAAAGGCTCAAGACTTCTGCTATGGCAGGAATGCCTCAAAAGGTGATCGATACCTCTCTGTGTAGTTTGCTGCTTTACCCACAGCAGTAGAAAATCAATGTTAGAAGTCATCTATGTGGGATGAGATGACCATCCCTCAAGTTACTCCTGAAAGCCACCAGGGAGGTGGCAGAAGATGGATGGAACCTTGGGTGCCCGGGGAGGTGGCAGGCAGGGGACAGAGCGAGTAGAAGAAGAGCCAAGCAGTTCTGCTGTGACTCATTAATTTTCCACTTGAGTTTGTGTATATTCTTATGGGGGAAAAAATACCAAGGCTGCTTTGGGGTCATATTTTAAAAGTTTCTGAGACAAATAGAGCTTTTCTGCATCTTTTCTGTTTTTCACCTGGCAATTTCTTTTTTAGTATGGGAAACATGATGTTATTTTTCTGTGTTACCCTATTTGATAGCTACAGATGACATGGTAATATTTGTTCACATAAAAAACACAATTGTTTTTTATTCTTATTATGCAACAAATTTGGAATTTGGGTTAAATCGGATTCTGAATGGAAGATTATCTCAAAAACTTGCTTTTCTAACTCACATTTAGAGGATCTGAATGTATGTACTAGCATTCAAATAGTTTGTCTTAAGCTCTCTATTCTTTTTTCCTGACTAAAGATTTATGGGTTTTTTACTGCATCCATACAACACAACCCTTTATACGTGTTTTTTTCAAACACATGGTGAAATATTTTTTTCTAAAGGGAGACCTGAATCTCTGTAAAAGGAAAAATAGCAAAGAATCACTCCAGCAAAATTGAGATGACACACACACATACACACACACACACCCCCAATGGATTAATTTCAGCAAAAGCAGAGGGAAAACCTGGCAGATGAAGTTTTCCTTCCTCTGAGGCATTTTGGCTAATTTACATCCTTGTTTCAGAGCTAAAGGCTCCCACTGAAAGGCAACCATGTGTTCCTTTTAAACAGGTAGATTTGATTAAAGGCTGGACTTCTGGAGCATGATCCTGCTGCCTCTGTACAATCAGTCCTTCCAAGGATAATGAGATTACTCACAGGAGTAAGGCACTGCAGAACAGAACCCTGGAGTCTCACCAATTAATAGGAGAATTTTCTTCTCTTTTTCCATCCGCCCCATTCTTTATTGCCCTTAAAATGCCAGGGGAGGTTCTGAGTTATAGCAATTATTGTTATGGAGAACAGGGCATAAAATGAACTCTTATTGCCTTTAAAAGAGCTGGAATATCTTTACCTTTCAAGAGTAGGGCACAAAAATCTGTATGCAAATGAATAAATATAAATGCAAATATAATCTACACCAGGAAAAGCTGTTTTTCCCTGAGCTAAAGAAGCATAGCGATAATCAGGCTCCCAACTGTAAACGGTACTCAGTGCTTTGTAAGAGATGTGGAAAAACGAGGCAAGGGTTTAATCCACTTTCTCCTCTAGTTAGAGGAAACAGGTGTGGCTCCATTCGCAGGTAGCTTATTATTTTCCATGAATATTTTAGAGGCACTCTTTGCATATTTCAAGTGGTAGGAAATTTTGCTGCTCCTGCTCAGGAGCACTCACTGGAGACAGAACAACACGAACTGAGAGGTTTAACTGTGCTGTTTTGCTCAACTTTGATGGTTTATAAGGATTTGAAGAGACAGTAAAACATCCTTTGGCAAACAAAGGCTTCCAAGTGGATTGAAGATCAGGCATGATTTTTTTTTTATCAATGGACAAACAAAAGTGGAATAAACCAGCAGAATTTCTTCTCAAACACCCCACCTTGCAACATGTATCCCATGTGGGAATCTTCCAGGAGATGCCTTTCGCCAGCCCATGTGGGGCAACTGGGATCACATGGCTGAGATCTTGCTGCCAGCAGAGCTCCCTGGAGAAATATTTACATCAATTCACAGTTAAACACCTAGACAAATGGTGAAAGAACAAGGAGGGCGTAGAATATGTATCTGGGCTGAGGCACACAGGTGAAAAACACAGACACCTGAGTGAGTGCTGAATCAGTGAGAGCCATGTAATTCCAGCACAATGGAAGGAAAAGTTTTGGATTGATCACTTCAATTTTCTATGCTTATGGTTCTCATGGCCCAGAGAAACTATGTTGAAACAAACCCACTCAATACCACTAATCATTGTGGTTTCACCACTGGAAGGAAAAGAGATGAGGTACAGTGTGCTCTGGTCTCAGTCAGAAGGATTTGGAGCACTTTGGGGAAACTTGATAGTGGCAAGGAAGGGGATGGAAGCGTTAAGTGACCCCCAAGTGTGTATTGTGTCCCAAAATTTAGCTTGGTGCCTGTGGCAAATTGGTGGGAATGAAATCCATTTAGTGAAGAAGACAGTGAAGAACGCAAGAAATGTGAAAAATAAAGACCACAGGTCATGGGGAAGGAAAGAAACCAAAATTACTCAAAGAATACCTTTTCGAAGGAAAACGTCTTAAAATGCTAAATGAAAAGACCAGTGAAATTCAGATGCAGACAACAGTCTGGGAGAAACTAAGAGTTCAGCAAAGGAGACAGGTTTAAATCCTCACAGGATGTGACACAATTTATTGGCAGAACAGAGAAGAAGTTAAAAAGTCCCTAGTGAAACAAGAATTAGAGGGCACAATTTTGCTGAAACCCTCACAAAAAGACAACACTGTAACAAACATACATTTTCCACGAGGTGCGAAGGTCAGAGCAGACGGAAAAGAAATCGAAACTGCTACAGATTTGATTGTAATGATAGGATTGTTGCCAGCACTGGGAAGAATTACAATCTTCTGAAGAGAATTTGGCAGTAGACTAATGAGTCAGGAAACAATGAAAGTAGGACACAATGATGACCTTAAATTCTGTATTAGTGGAGAAGAAATGCAAGGCACAAGACATTTTTATCTTGTATAGGGTAATGTACCATTAAGGCAATAGGTAATGTGGGAAGAAAAGGAAACAATAAACAAAATTAAGAGTCAAGAAGAAAACCCCGGGAAGTTTCTTCAGATTGGATGGAAACTTTAGCAGAGGTATATGTTGTTTCTTTTCTTTTCCTATAGAATTTTTCCCATGAATTGCTAGGAGACAAACTACTGGTACTTATGTGTGATTATCCAGGACAAAGAGGTGGCCAAAAAGTCATGAGGGGAAAGATAACGTGAGTTTTGAGTGGCAGGAAAAGGGAGCAGCTGGGCAGCTGGGCTGGCTTTTTTCTCTTTTTACTGGCACTGGGCATTTTCGGTCAGAGGACAGGCAGGCAGTCGGGTTTTTGGCTGTGAGAGGAGTTCACGGTCACCACCAGTTCCAGGGAGGCTGCCATCACCGTCCGGTGTGCTCCGGAATTCTGCGTTCGTCTCCCGGCCCTGCCCGCCGCCGCTTTCTTCGGCACGGCTCCCTCTTTGCTACAAAGTGACCTCACAACCCCTGCCCTGCCGGGACACCCCGCCATTCCAGCCACCACCGCAGAGCTGCTGATTCGTCTCATCCGCTAGCCGAGATTCCCCACTGTTCCAACTCTGCTCTCCAGAAGGCACCGGGATCAGACTTCCCCGGGCTCTGTGAAGCAGAGCCCTCGAGGTTCCTGGTTCTGTTGTGTCGTTAATGCTGTAGTTGTTGTTTGGTTTTGTTTAGTTATAGATATACTAGTAAAAGACTGTTATTCCTACCCCTACTACCTCTGCCTGAGAACCCTTTAAATTTTTTTTTTTCTAAATTATAATAGTTTGGAGGGAAGGAGTTGGAATTCTCAAGGGAGGCCCTGCCCTACCCAGCAGATACCTGTCTTTTTCAAACCAAGACAGTATATTATCACAGAATCATGGAATACTTTGGGTTGGAAGCAACCTTAAATATCACTTAGTTCCAAACCCCTGTCATGGGCAGGGACATCTTCCACTAGACCAGGTTGCTCAGAGCCCCAGTGAACTTACTCTTGAGCACTTCTAGAGAAGGGACATCCACAACTGCTCTGGGCATCCCCTTTCACCCTCATAGTTAAAAAATTTCTAATGTCCAATATAAATTACCCTCTTTTAGTTTAAAACTTTCACCCCTTACTCTGTCACTTTAGGCCCTGTTAAAATGATTTTGTCCATATTTCTTATAAGAAAGACAGGACGGGAAGTTGGTGCTGAATGAAGGAAAATACTCATGATGCCAACTGGCTCTACTGCATCCCAGCTGGAAGGGTGGCAGGGAACCAGCAGGGTGACAGCAAGGAAAAAAAATCGTGGTATCAGGGAGAAGGGTGCCTAGGAAAACCATGTATGGGTGAGAAGCATACCACTGGCCTGAAAAGAGCATCTGTAAAAGAAAGGCTGGAGAGAATGCACAATGGAGAAATGTCCAGGGAGCCAAAGTGTCTCAGTATGGCTCTCTGCACACATTGATAAGTCTCTTGTGTCCAAAGCAGGTGGAGAACAGTGTATGTCCACAGCAAGGGAACCAGATGGGACACAACAGGCAGGGTGCATTGGCAAGGGGAGCCATTTCAAGGCACAGAGGAAAACCTTACAAAGACACACACATCAGGCAAACAGCTCTTGTGTGAAATTGGACATAAACAGACTGGAAGGAACAAGTAATAAATGAGGCCAAGTCCAAGAAGATCATTATCAAGTGCAAGATAGAAAAAGAGGCCCTAATGTTGTAAGTTGTTCTGCTTGGCCAAGCCCCTAAACTTGCTCAAAATGGCACTGATTTCAATGACTCTCATATCTCTGCTGGCATCGGTCAGAAAAAAGCACCCGGATGAGCTGAAAGGTGCTTACACACTTCAGTACCTCATTTTTCCCTGCAGCAGGCCAAGACCCAAAACAAGAAAAGCAGCCTCTTCATGGGCCTTCATTCGAAAACATGGCCAGGGTAGAGATGAATCATTGGGAATGGAGGAAATCATAGTGAAAGCCCCAAAATGATCAGCAGAGTTTTCAACAGCAGTTGGAGAATTACTCACTGGTGATTCACATATTCTGTGCTCAGAAGGGGCTGGTGATCATACCCTCTGGTCTTCTGCACAACAGACAACTAAAACTGCACTTTTCTTCAGGCTCTTTACCCCTGGCTGGTGTGGAGAATGTAATTTAGGCTGAGTTCTGCAGAGACTCAGCCTTCAGAGACAGAAATAACCCACCTGCATCTAGGTGTCTGTCGTGTCACCTGGTGGTCCTTCTACATCTGGTGGGGATGAGCTCAATATATCCACTGGAGCTTCGGAACTTTCTTTGTTTCATCCTAAATTAAGTGACTGTCTTTTGTTGGTTGAATCACACCCTGATGCTGACTGGATCCTCACCCAAACAAAACAAGACACAGAGTTCTGAGAAGTGGATATAGATGCATCATAGGCATCCAGAACTGGGTGAGATATGACCCAGGCCAAGAATCCCAAGATCCAAAGCATTCTTACATTTATTACGATTGTTAATCTCATTTATTCTGAATGTGTAGATAAACCACACTAGAAATTAGGTATAATTTTTCTGCCTTCAGCTTCCAACCACTGACTTTTTAATATCATTTTCTACTTAACTGAAGAGCTGTTCACAATTAAATTACTCTGCTATTATACTCTCATTTTCTCTGGATCAGCAGAGTTCATTATGGTCTAGATCTGCTATCACTGAAGACTAGATAATGACATTGGATCAGATCGAATAATTCCATTAACCAGAAAAGAAGAATCTAAAATAATTTGTGAACCAAATGCTCTATAAATGGGATTTGGTTTGCAACTACTTCACCTCTTCCTGCTTAGAAAAAAAAAAAAAAAAAAAAAAGAGCAGTAACAACTCTTACATATTCCCCCAAACTCATTTACTTCCAAAGCAATTATACACATAGATAAGTGTGAATAAGAATAGATAAAATAGAAGTTCCTTTCAAGGAATTTCCCCTCCTTGTTTGCCCTGGTGGGTTTCCTCTTGGATTGCATAAAAGTGTTCACAAGGTGAAGGCTTTTCCCACAAAAATACAGCAACCAAAGTGAAGAGTCATCAGGTTCTATTTTTCTCTCAATCTCAAAACATAGTTTCTTCCTAAAGGCCGAAGATTTAAATGAGCAAAATCCACTGCATGTGAATCACAGAAGAAATTCTGAAATCTACTTGTAAAGCTGACAATCAGTTATTACAAACTACTGAGTGTTTGAGTAGAAAGCTGCCACTCTGAATGTTATATTCATGCATAACTTACCTGGAAAGGTGCAGCTTTCTTTTTTATTCACACTTCTTTTTTCACTAAAACTATTTTTATTCCAAAAATAATTTTTCTCTTCTTTTTGTTTCACAAGCAGAGCCCCAAGCCAGAGGGGAAAAATAAAAACCCAACAACATACGCTGCCAGAAAAGTGATACATCATATTTTACACTGCTAAAGGATAAAAGGAGCAGCTCAGAAAGCAACAGGTCAGATTTGGAGCATCTGCACTGTTTGCTTAATAAAAACTGATGCCTACTTTGCAGTTTCTCTTCCCCCATTCCAGTTAGCTGGAGCGAGGACCAGCCTTTCTCAGAGCAGGATCCTGTTGTTAATGATAGCTACTGAAATACAGTGCTGGCAAAGGCTTCAGGAGACATCCAGCTCAGTCCTCGGCAGCATCAGGAACACCTAAACCATCTCTGACGAATTCTGATAGCAGATGACTCAAAGGTGTTTTGACACTGCCTGGAGGCTGTGGGAGATCTGTGCACACACTGACAGCCCAACCCAGACAGCAGGGACTGGGCCGCACACACGTTTGGAAGATGCTCTTCCCACCAGCCTTTAGGACTCTGGGAACTGTGTAACAACATTCACAGCCCAAAGGGCTTACCTTACCTTCAACAGCTTATCTGCTCCAAGAGTTCAAAAGGAAAGGGAAGCCAACCACAGCTCCCCAGAGGGGTTTCCCAGCACATACAGGAGAGGAAGCCAAGCAACCCTGAAGACCCTTGCAGCCCCAGAGCTGGAGGAAAGTGAGGATGTAATTTTACACCAAGCTGGGTGGGAGCGTTGATCTGTCAGAGGGCATGAAGACTCTGCAGAGGGATCTGGATAGGATGGGTTGATGAGTAGAGGTCAATTGTGTGATGTTCAACAAGGCCGAGTGCCAGGTCCTGCTCTTGGGTCACAACAATCCCCTGCAGTGATACAGGGTGGGGGCAGAGTGGCTGGACAGCTGCTTGAAAGAAAAGGATCTGGGGGTCTTGAGTGACAGTGGCTGAACATGAGCTAGAGTGTGCCCAGGTGGCCAAGAAGGCCAATGGTATCCTGAACTGTATCAGCAATAGTGTCACCAGCAAGACCAGGGCAGCAATTGTCTCTCTGCACTCAGCACTGGTGAGGCCACACCTCAAATCCCGTGTTCAGTTTTAGGCCCCTCACGACCAGAAGGACATTGAGGGGCTGGAGTTTGTCCAGAGAAGGGCAGTGGAGATGGGGCAGGGTCTGGAGAGTGAGTCACATTAGGAGTGGCTGAGGGAGATGGAGATGTTCACCCTGGAGAAAAGGAGGCTCAGGGAGACCTCTACAATCCTTGAACCGAGCAGTAGCAAGGTGGGGGTTGGTGCCTTCTCCCAGGCAGCAAGTGACAGGACAAGAGGCAATGGCATCTAGTTGCACCAGGGGAGGTTCGGGTTGGACATCAGGAAGAATTTCTTCACTGTTTAAGCACTGGAATGGGCTGCCCAGGGAATTGGTGGAGTCACCATCCATGGAAATGTTCAACAAATGACTGAACATGGCCCTCAGTTCTCTGGTCTAATTGACACGGTGGTGTTTGGTCAAAGGTTGGACTCAATGATCTCGGAGGTCTTTCCCAACCATAATGAGTGATTCTATGAATGACTCTGTGAGGGAAGGGTGTATGCCTGAGGGGCCATTGGCTGGCAGATACTTCTTTCCAGCTCTTTTGAGCTATTTCCACAGCATTTGCTGTTACTCGTTTACTGCCTGAGATCCTGGGGGAAACTTGATCATTGTAACATCAAGGCAAGACTCCAAAACCTTCAAGATCTGTGTCCCAGATGGCTGAAGTGTCCCTGATGCCACCTTGCTCCTCTCCCTTCTACACAAAATACCTGTTCTCAGGTATGCCCAGGATGCCCATGTGACACTACCAGGCAACAGCAGGTTCCAGCCTTCCTTCTAACTTAACATCCCCATCCCTTATCAGCTGGATCTCTAGCAAAAGGCTATGAAGTACTTCCCAAGCTTCGGGCATTTAATGCATTAAAAGTTCAACGCCCTTAAAATTCAAGTCATATGGTAGTATTCTCTGCAGACAGACATCTGATGCTTGTAGAAAAGAATGAATAGATAGAAAACAGTAGCACAGAGGTGAAGACTGGAAATCAAAGTCATCAGGGAAAAAATAAAAATTACAAAAAGTCAGAGACAGAACCTCTCAATAAAAATAAAAATAAAAATAAAAATAAAAATAAAAATAAAAATAAAAATAAAAATTAAAATAAAAATAAAAATAAAAATAAAAATATTCTAGGATGGCTTCATTTCATGATAACGTCATTAAAATTGGTCCAAAAAGAAAACAATCAAACATATTTTGCATCTCTGGTCTGGATTGTATCAGCCATATTTAAACAAAACCAAAGAAAATAAATCCAAAAGCTCTTCCCCTCTCCCTCTCAAAAAAATCCCAACAAACAAAAAATCTCATAAAATGAACTCCATAACCCTAAGCAAAAAAAAAAAAAAAAAAAGAGGATTAAAATCTTACAAAAATAGTTTCTAATTAATGACTACTGACAATTTGGATGGATTTATATGCATGACAACAGTGAGCCAAGTCTTCCAGTAGTTTGTAGTTTGTTTTTTTTTTTAATATATAATCATTAGTGCAGAGACATGAGCTCCTTTTATCTTTGCACATGTCAGATCTGTTCTCTGTTCTCTTGGAAGAGCACGAGCAATGTCTGACATTCTCCGAAAGCTGCTCTCACCTACTCCTCTTCCCAGTTCTTTCTCAAAACCAAACTGGTTTCCTGAACAGTGAAATTAACACATCATTTCTGTAGCGGGATCCCACTAAAGTGTCTTCTGGACACCACTAGGTGCCATCTTTCCTGCCCTATTTTATTTTCAACAATTCAAACAGATTCAAACCGCCTCTACTCAAGCTGGGGTATTCTGTGAATAATTCTTGTTTCTGAAAAATGCCCTTACGCCTTTGGAGTTCCTTCTTGTCCCAAATACTAGTGTAATTGTTGCCATCATCTCCCTTTAGTCCCCTATGAAGCTCACAAGGAGAACCAATCTGCCAGATATGTGTGTGGAAGCTGGTTTGGGAAGCAGACAGGCACCCAAATTTACATGAGAGCTGGCAGAATTACCTTTCTGCTTAGTGATATCTCAAACTTCCTAAGCAACACAGGGCCTTCCTCTGATTAAAAGCCAAAGTTATTTTAATTCAGTTATTTGTATTCAGCTATAGCCTTTGTACTGGGAACACAGCCAAGTGAAGTACTGAATGTTTAGTGAGTATAATTAGAAAGGTAAGCAGCTCCAAAAGGAATGAAATCAACACACACACACACAGAGCCATTGTACAGGATGCATGAGGAGGAAGCTGAAGAATGGAGGGCAAAGACTTGGGCACACACACAGAATAAATCTCCCCACAACCTAAGTGATCTGTGTCTACCAAACTGACATCTCTGTCAAATGAACTCCATTCCCCTGATAAGTTGGAGAAATGTTTGTTTGTGGAGTGGGTGGGTTGGACTCATGACCTGTTTGCTGAGGCAACAAAAGCTCTTGAAAAAGAACCTTCCTAAGATCTGACAGGCTTTGGCCTTCAGCAAACAACATGTTCAAAATAAGCAAATAATGAGCAACCTTCATCAATGAACTGCCAGCACAGAATGCCTTCAGATCTCCTGGAGCAGTTCCTGCCTGGTTGTCCTTCGGGCCGTTTCTCATGGCCCCAAGTAATCACATGGCTCTTCTGCTCTTCAGTTTTGTTTCCAGCATTTGAGTCATTGCTATGTTTAACATTCAGTGCAGCTTCATAAAGAAACCAGCTTATCTCTGTTCAGATTGTTACAGGTATTTACATGCTACCTGGATCATGAGAATCAAGAACCTAAATATCCTTGAGAATACAGACTGCTGTTCCTTCTCTAATGCCCATCCATCTCCTGTCCCTCCAGCAGAGTAAAAGCACTGCTGTTCCTTCTCTAATGCCCATCCATCTCCTGTCCCTCCAGCAGAGTAAAAGCACTGCTTTTCTGTAGTGGTATAACACAGCCTTCCCATTCACACACGAAGGCGTCCTCCGAGGTTTTGCACTTAACTGGAACAGGCTTCAGTGACTAGAACTGGGAAAATATGATCAAAACAACAAGTGGCTGCAATCACTTAATTGCTCCTGGTGGTTTATGGACATGCATTTGTTCAGATGAGTCTTTTTGAGCAGGTTAGGCCCTGCCTGAGTACATTGTGCCATCCCTAAAACATCAGACTGTCATCCACAGAACTACCTACCAATTGCTAAGAAGAATCCAAGTTCAAGCCTGATTGAGAAACTACTGGAAGGTCAGCAAAGATTTCCACTAGCTTAAAATTCTCATTAGTTCCTCACTAGTGTCTGGTTGCCCACCTTAGTGGGGAAGTCAAGCAGCAACTATGCAGGATATGTAAAAAGAAGTCCCTCTCCTATGAAAAATAATGGTTGAAATCTGCAGGATAAGGACTATAATATGAAGATACTCACAATACTCTTTCCACCATTTAGTGTAACAGCAACCCAAGAATAGTGACCTCAGGCCCTATCAGTGCAAGACACACACCCCCATGAACTTCTGCAGCCTGCTCAGGTCTGCCCTGGTTTCCAGAGCAAGGAGAAGCTGTTTCAGGGAGCTCACCATCAACCCATCTTCTTCTCCCAGCAGTGGAACATGCATTTTAGAGAAAAAATTCTGGATCCAGCCCATGTTCTCGTTTGAAATCTCACATCTGACTTTACAACCGGGAGGCTTCACCATCCAAAAGAGTAAAAAGGATGGCAGGATGTAATCTGAGGTCAGGATAAGGCTACTAAATTTCGCCATCCCAACTTTGCCAGATTTGCACTGGCATAGGAGTTCTAACTCTAGAAGCAGAAAAGAAGCTCCAGGGCTCTTGCTTGCAGAATTTGTTTTGCTGGTGAGCAGATGACGAAAACTAGAGGCCTAAATCACAAGGCAAAGCAGAACCTCACCAGGATAAATTGTATTCCCCGTAGGAGATTTGGTCTGAGTATTTCAGAGGAATTCAGGTGTTGGTTTAACTTGTAATGTGGGTTTGTTTTTCCTGCCTCAGAGCTCATTCTGCTCTCCTCTTAAACCACTGCCTGTGTCATGGCATCACAGTTGCTTTCCTTGTTTGCTTGTACCTCCACCCATAAATAGTTTTTCCCAAACTGAAATTCCCCCACTCCAAAGCTAGTTTTAGCTTTTATTTTAAGTGATTCCCACGACAGACCATTGACTCAAGCCTGGAATGAAGTATTAAAATTGGGCTGAACTCCAACAAGACCAAGGCAGCCTCATTCAGTGTGGTGACATAGCCACAGCTAACTAAGGATCAGACTCAGGAACAACTCCTTCAGTTTTACAAGCATTCCTATGGTCAACCCAGTCCCCATTCAATATTCCTGTCTTTACTTCAGCCTTCCTTTCAAACCCAGTGTTTTGAAAGGGGGCTGTGTTTCACCTCCCTCGGTGCCTACAGGATAGGTGTAACGTGTGACTGGCACACTCAGGGTAAATATCCCCTTGCAAGCACAAAATCAATATACATGTAGGATTTTAGGCCCCACAGAGTCAGTCTTCACACTCCGAATTTCCATTTGGCCAGTCTAGACCAGGGGCTAATCTCATAGTCAGTCTTGCTGCTGTTATCATATTGTGACAAAACATTCAAAGTAAAATCAACAAAATATCCAACACTAAGGGAGATTTCATGCACCATTGCCTTGGATCAGATATTTTCAATTTCCTATGGTGTTCCTCTGTATTACAAGAGACTGGAAAATGCAGTTTTGTTATGTCAGTCTTTTGGTTAATACTTTAATCACTTAACCATCCCTCTGCCCTTCAATTGCAAGGGGAAGTCTTCACTTTCTGGCCTGGTATTTCTGCACATTTCTACTTTCTGCTTCATTTTTATTCCAGAAGGGGCAGGTTTTCATCTGTGGACAAAATGACCTTTGAATACATGTCTACAAAGAGATTTGAGATCTTCTAGCTGATGGTGACAGTGTGTATATGCCATCACTACTAATGCCCTGATTAAAGTCAGGATTTGACTTTATTACCCAGATTAAAAAAAAAAAAATACTGCAGCACTCACACTGCATACAGAAATCATGTCCAGATTATGCAGAGCAGTACATCTGAACTCACTGTGCCTTTACTATGCTGTGGCATTACTACTATTCATTGCCATTCTCTATGAGCTTGTGATCTTGCCTTCCTGGTTAATTGCAATTTTTACTGGTATTTTTCTACTTACTAAGATGCTTTTTCTTGAACTAGGGTCAGGTTTTCATCATTTTCAGCAAATAAGTTTTGACCAAAGAGCACAGTTTGTGCTGGCTTCCTTATGTGGACAACATTTCCCTGATGAAAAGCACGTCACAAAGATGCAGCTCCCAATAACTTGCTCACAGTTTTGGCCTTGTCTGTGTTGCCGACAAAGTATGTTTTTCACACAGGGATTAATTAAGGCACATTAGTCATCTCCTGAAAGCTAACAACAGGGCAATACAGGGCTAACACAATAGGTCTTCTCAACTGCTTGGCAGCACTGTACTTAAAACTGTGACTGACCTGAACCTTGCTTCCTATGGGATCCAGTGGGCTCGTGCTGCACATTTCATTTCTGCTTCAGAAAAGCTCCTTTTCTGAGCAGTGAAGAGGCAATCATAACTTTTAATTTTTTTTCCAGTAAGTGGGTGTGACGGTGACAGAACATGAGTGTTCAGTGCAGGCACCATAGCATTCTGCAGCACTAGCTTTATATGTGATACGAGGTGATGCTAAGGCACTAATCCAGCCACAGATGATGCAGCAGCCCTACTGGCAGGCAGACAGGTTCTGGTCTGAGCCATTGTGATTGCCCCATCTCAAACCCAGCTCTGATTTTGCCCCTAGCTAACAACTAACAGTGAAAACCCATAAAGCTGGAGTGTAACTACTTCTACTACACTTTCAGCAAGGAAACCTTAATAAATAAAAATACGTCAAAAGCGCTTTCTCCTTGCTGGGAGGAATGACCAGGGAAAAACTGAGACTGCTGCTTGGCTACCACTGAAATCTGGATGCCATCAGGATGCAGGTTGCTGATGCTCAATTTGACACTGAGCACTCTGTACAGTCAGAGTTTGTGTGTGGGTAAGTAGGTGCATACAAACCAGCTTCATCAGGCAGCTTGGGACTTCTGACTGTGGTGGTTTGTTAAATGTCACTAAAATTGAAATGCAGAATTTTGGGGAAAACCCACTGGCTGTCCGGACCTTCAGCACACACTGTCTCCTGCCCAGATGTTACACAAAGCAAAGGGGAAGTAATTTCTTTATGACAGTGCTCTTCCTGAAGGGTAGGAAAGAAAAACAAGTACATGAATAGGAAAAGGCACCCAGTACAGGCTGTCCAAAAGAAGGAAGGGCTAAAAAGTGGAAAAGTCCCCAGTCATAAAAAACGGACTTTAATTTGTGAAAGAACAGTCCTCAGCACCCTAGGGAAGTTTGAGGTAGAGATGAGCCAGATGACTCAGTTACTTACCAGAAGACAGCCTGTGAGACCAGGCAGAAAGAAAAAGTCTGCATGGTAAAGAGAGATGCTTTGTGATCAGACTCCAAACATAGGAAAGGACAAAAAAATGAAATAATTATGTACAGAACATTGACAAATGTGGAGAGTTCATGTTAATTTTTTCATAGTCTTTGGGAAATAAATCCCACAGCTTGATGCAAGACCATTTTATTCTTTGAAGTTTCTTCGAAGGGCTGGATTCATTATCCATTGCCATCTTAGGTGCTCCTTCAGGTACTAACTATTGGATGAAGACCTGAGGAATGAAGAAGAGAAGTTTGCATGTAGCCAAGAAAAGAAATAGCATAGGAAAAAGACAAAACAACTGGTTTATAGAAAATAAAAGCAAATCCAGTAGTTTAAAAGGGGAAAGGCCCTGGCTTTAGCTCCTTGAAATGTATGTTTCCAGCTCCAGCCTCCAGCTTCCTCTAAAAAAAACCAAATAAAATTCTGTGGATTTTTTGAAAGTGCCTGTTTGTCTCAGAAAGAGGCTGAGCAATGATTTGCCCTGTCAAATGTGTAACGCTCACTAGCTTGTAAATATGCAAAACGAATATAACACAGGCATGGTGCTCTGTTGCCATCTGAAAACACAGCCATACTCAGGGGCAAGTCAATCTGCACTCATTGCTTCTGCAGGAACAACCCATTTGTCGGATGTTTTCCATGTTCATGATAACCTCTGAGAAGCTCAAAATGAATTGCCATCGAGCAGAGGTGACTTCTCAGGAAGGTTTGCCAGTTTAGCTGTAATCATATAAGCAAAACAGAATCATTGACCCTCCAAGAATCAATACAGCTATGCTAGTGCAAAAATATTTACAATAGTTGTCTTTAAACCATGCCTGCAGTACCGACTTGGGAAGGCAGCAGTCATGGGGGTGCCAGGCTGTGATGTGTGACAGACATTGAGCACCCAGCTCACAGGGATTTCCAAATGGCTGTGCCTTAACCTGCAGAGTATTCCACCAAGCCACACAGGCACAAGAGGAGTTTTACCCATGTAACCTGTACTCCATTTTTCCATGCCAGAAATATGTTCATTGGAGAAAACTGACATTATTTGGGTGTAAACCAGTTTTTTACCCATATAGGTCTTATTTGGGCTAATAAAAATTTTTAAGATACAACATTGGAGAGGCAAGTCCTTTTAGATTTCTCATGTGCAGGGCAATGACTTGTGTCTTCAGTTCCCTCCCTGCACCCCCTCAGGTCACCTAGAGTAAGTACCAAGTAGAGCATCCACCAAAACACCTGCTGATACTCTACTGGCACTTCTGCATTAAGTAGTGTCCACCAGGGTAGATGAAGCAGCCTCAACTCTGTGTCTAGATTAACAGAGCTGATTTTATAGGAAATAATTTTGTCTGAAGGGTCATAAATACCAGCAGGAAACTGGAGTCTGGTCTGGAATTATATCAGCCCCATCACCACCTGGTTTTCCTCCCTCTTTCCATGTAAGACAAATAAATTATCATTCCTGGCATTTTAGCCTCCTTTCACAAGAATATGAGGCCTGTGTAATTACTCTGTGTAAGACTGGGTGTACCTTTCTATTAACCCTTCCCAGAAATAATTTTTAAACCCGTTATCAGGTTTAAAAATTATTAAATACATTGACAGAGAGGTGAAAGACTCAAAGAAACTACAGCTATGCAAATAGGAGGATGAGGAAGTAGAGCAAAATCACATAGCAAAAAACCCCTGTATTCTACCTTGCTTTGGGACCATCACCCAAGAGTCAGAGGAGTCAGAAAAACGTGAAGGCATCCAAGTGAAGAGCACTGGGGGGGAGGGCACACTGAAGTTCATAATGAGCAAGGAGAGACTGGGATGGCTGGCTTTGTTCAATTGGGAGAGGAGAAAAGTATGGGTGGGGGATCAAGTTCCTTTCTTTTTACTGCCTGATGGAAGGAAAATGGGGGAAATGGAGACAGCCCCTTCTGAGAGATGCACAGTGAAAGGACAAGCTGAAACAATCACAACCCATGTTGGAGGCTATTCCAGCTGGACAGAAGAAAATTGTTTCACCTTCGGAGTTCAGTGCTGGAACAAGACCCCTGAGAGCATGGGCATTGTCCAGCCTTGGAGATTTCCAGACCTTGCTGAATGAGACCCCAAGAGATCTGATCTACCTCCAGAGTTAGACCTTGTCTGACTATGACACTGTATTAGAGACCTCAGGGTGTCTAGGGGCATGGGTTGGACTCGATGTCTTAAAAGTCTCTTCCAACTTGTGATTCTGTGATTCTGTGAAGGGGACCCTTCCTGCCTAAATCATAGTGCGTGACCCATCTATCATTAGAAACCAGAGACACCACATAAAAATACAACTTCAAGATACAAATCTGTAGGAAATGAAACTTCCTTGGTTTTGCTACCCATGGAACCCTCTCAGCTATATAGTAGTGGTTTGCCTTTATTAAGAGGAAGTTGTATTAAAGCAATAGTGTGGAAAATAAAGAATGGAAATATGTGCTAGCTTTCCCTTCACTAGGGACAAAAAGAAAATGCAGTTTTATTCATAGTGAAAATCTGCTGCTTAAAAGATGAAAGTAATTTTGCTGTGCAGCTTTGCATCCTGGAGACAAGTAAGCCTATGGAAAGTTAGGGGTTTGTGCCTTCATTTCCAGTGCAAGAAAGGAAACACCATAACAGAAAGGTAGCAGACATCACCAGTGTCCTATGCCCAGGTTTTCCTCTCTGTCTCATCAGATGTGCCCATTGTCTGAATTTCACCTACGAAATCGGTGCCCTTAGCTTTGGGTGATCTGAAATGGGATGCTGTACCTGGCTTTGGATGAGCTGTATGATGCTGCTTTTGCCCCAGGAAAAAGTTGTTGAACAGAAACAGTAAATAAACCCCCTGACTTTACTCTCCCCCAGGAAGGTAGACCTCTACATACAGTAGGATGTCAGGCCCCAACCCCTGGGCAGAGAACAGAAAGGGGGCAACTCCATAGCCCTGTCTTGGCACACACAGGGGAACACAGTGGCATTCAGCACCTCATGGGCTCTCATGGAGTATCCAAAACCTCAGGGATAAGGCCCTGAGCAGCCCAATCTCAGCACTGCCCCTGCTTTGTGGGAGTCTGGACCAGAGACCTCCTGATGTCCCTTCACACCCAGTTCATCTTATGATCATACAAATATTTACTCAAGACATTTAACAATCAGCTGGTGTCAATTTAGTTGTCTTGTCTCCCTTCACCAGCCCCAGAGGAAAAGATAAGTAAAAGTTTCAACTAAATGTGGTTTTGAGGTGGTGGTAGAGTTTTGGGGGTTTTTTTCTGTTGTTGTTGTTTTTGTTGTTGGTGGTTTTTTTGTTCGTTTTTTGTTTTTTTTTTTAACCAGAAATAATATAAACTGGGGTTGGCAGCTCCTTTTTTCACCAGTTTCTATCTAAACCACTGAATTGCTTTAGTTTAAAAAATTATACTCTACACTCTGGAGCCATTTCATTTAGAGTTTTTGGGGTTTTGTATTTTTTTTTTTAATCATCTTTAGACTGGATTTTTAACAGCCTTTAATTATTTCTAACTGCAAATGATTGAAATTTTCTTTGTTTCATTTGTTTTTTCCTAACAAGATGTTTTAGCTCTCTCACAAAATTTGTTTTTCTAGGGACAAGGACTCCAGTCTTGACTTTTCAAGGTGTGTGTCAGGGCTGCTCATTAGCTCAGCACAAGTATATTTTAACATAGTTTTGTCCATGTAAAACAAATGTTGATTGCAGACTTTGAAAGAGCAGCCCAACCAAGCAGCAGTTCTTCCTGTGCCGTGAGAGGCTTTTGATCTCCTCTGTCTCCTGATCTTTTCCAGCTCACCATGGCTCCTTCTCTCCACCTGTTACACCAGAGCACTGCTCCTGGAGCTCTGTGTCTTCCCACTTTTCTGACAAAGATTCCCCACGTAAGTTATCTGGAGCAACCAAACAGTATCTGCTATGGCTCCAGATCTGCTGTCCCAGGACACCTCTTGGTGGGGAAAAGAAGGTTGTTGCTATGGCACACCATGCCCCAGCTCCTGCACTCACAGCAGGACCAATCATGCTGGGCCTGTTATTCCTCTGGAAGGGATCAAACCCTAAGATAATCCCAGGGGGATGTCGTTGTAGGACATGAAAAAAGATGAGAGACTCTAAATATTTCAGAAGGCAAAGAGCATAGAAAAAGCTTTTTGTCTGATTCTTACTACTTTTTTATAAGGTGTTTTGATACAGACTTAACATGATTGGTGAATAGGAACGACACCTCTCTAATCCCATTGGTTAAACTAGAGAAACAGCTAAAATGTTTTGAGAACTAGAAAAGCAAAACACCACCTAGAAAAAGATTGTTTTGAGAAAAGATAGTTGTTTACCAAGATTTGTTTGAAAAAGAAGCTTTCTTAAGAATTTCTCCCTTGGGAGAAAGTTATCAAGTTAACAAGCTAAAATCTCTCAAACCCAAAAATATCAAGCCCACAGGGGGATGGCTAAGTAGGGATGATAGGACCACTCGTGAACAAGCAGCCCACTAGGACATTGTATGTACCTACAACACTTCCACAACCTCCCCAGAGGACATAGGGTTTGTCAGCCTGGGAGAGCTCCCGAAAACAGGAAGACCAAAGAAAGTGACTGGAACTCATTCAAAGTCCCTCATGTCAGTTCTCATGCACTGAGTGAGATGTTTACATAAGGTGAGAGACTGACCATAGCTATGCAGCTTGGAAGGGACAACTCCTAGGCAAACTCCTTAAAATTTTGCTGAAATAGCCACACGTTGAAACCCAGTCAGCTGGTGTGCCTTCCCACCTAGAAAATAAACGTAAGCAACCTTATATAATTATAATAATTAGCATTTATAGTATGATGATGCTTTGATGCAAAGCATCCATTTTATGTGGGTTTTTATCATTGTTCTTTAATTAAAAGAGATCTTCAGCTATTGAGAACAGCACGAGTGTGTCACACCTAAATGAGTGAGAAAGCAACTTTACCCCAGATCCTAAAAATAAGGGTTGTTCAGAACTTGGATACTCCTGAATCTGGCAGCACTTGTAGCTGGGGTTTGGTTTGCACTTGTGCCTTTAGGTACCAGGCTATGCTTGGCGGACAAGGAAAAGAAGCAGAGCCAGTAAGTTTCCTAAAGCCACAGCTGAAGCTGGAATCTGCCATGCTGGGTCTCAGTGCTCTGCCAAATACAACAAACTCCGCACCTTTCCTACTGTAAAAGTTGCAATGTGAAAAACAGGCTATGAAACAAGCCAGAATTCCTTTTGTTTCCTCTTTAACCTTTTTAACAAAGAGAATCTATTAAAGGAATGTGGTGTATTCCAAATTGTATGGATTTTGCAGCAGCTTGTGAAGTACAGTCATGGAATTGCAGCATACAACAAGTGTTTGAAGGTCCTTAACATTCATTCCATCTTTGTTCTTATTTAATTAGTAAACATCTTCAAAGGGAACTGCCTGACTGCTCAGGCAAAGGGCACAAGCAGTCCAGCACTGCAACAGGCAAAGAGATGTTTAAAGGAAAATATTTGGAACATACAAGAGGCTGGGTTTTTTCATGCAAAAAGGAGAAAGAGAACCATTCTGTGACTCACAATCCTAGTTAAAGACAAGGCAAAGCTGTTCCTGTTCTGAAGGCTGCTGTGGCACTAGGGCATTTGTTTACAAAGAACTGTGCCTATATGCAGATTTGTGCCAAAACGCACTTAGGATTTGCAACTAGATTAGCCACATCAGTACTGTTTTCCATGTAAACAGGTCTTTTTCTCACTGGTTATCATAACAATCTCAGAAATATTGGCCTGTTGGAAAATAGTGCCCCTCAAGTCACAGTGAGCTGTTTTCAGGCTTCTGCAGAATATTTCTGTGCACATCTCAGCATTAAGCTGGCTGCAGAAAGGACTGGAGAAATGCCTGGTTGTGTAAACCAGAGACCTCTTGAAACCAAAAGGTTTCCACATAGACAGGAATAGCTCTTACAGGTAGACAGGGTCAAGCTTTGATCTGTAAAGTTAAGTAACAGTCTGCTCTCCTTCACAGTGTCTAAGTGTCTCTGAGAAGTCTGTTTTCCAGCCTTGGTGAGCAGGTGCCTGATGCTCGTGGAGATAGGTGGAAGTCAGGCACATAAGCATCCCTGTGGTCCCTGCTCTGGCCTTTCCTGGCAGAGCCATGCAGTACATGTCCTGCTCTGAGCTGGCACAGGACACTGGAAAAGAAGCTGTTGTGGGGCTGGGATGGAGCAGGCTGAGATGGAACCTAGGTATGAATAGCAGGGGTAGGAAGGCACATGTCTACTCCCCTCACTGTTCTGACAGGACTAGAGATGAACTGGGTGACAATTCCTTGAACTATGCCAGAAACCTTCAACAGAGGTCTTTCCATCACCACACTGAAAGAGATCAAAGAAACTGCCAAAGAATCATGGGCAAAATTAGTTAAAAGCCCCTCCACCAAATGCTATAGTTCAAGAAAATATATGCAGAAAAAATATTGGAGACAAAAAGGAGAGCTATTTTTACGTCATCTGACTGCCACGTAAATTCAGTTCTGGATGACCACAAATTCTCCCTAAGCTTTTAAAACCTTTCAGTGCAATCTGGATTCACTCTGCAATTCATATTCTATAATCCTTCCTCTTTGCCATCTGTCAATCACCTGCAGTTTGAATGTGAGTTCTTTTTGGCAAAGACATTTTTATGGCATAGAAAAGTTCACACTGGCACCACAGAGTTACTTCTCCATGCTGGAACATCTGTAGACCCTTGAAACACCATTTTAAAAATCAGTGAATTTGTAAATCCTGTAAAAAGAATATTTAAGCACCCACAAGGCAGCTTAAGCATTTTAGATACTGATGACTCAAAAATTAATCATTGCTGATTAAGAGACTTTTATGAGACAAAATAATGGAGCAATAAATATCCAAAGATTCTTTACTTTAAAATTATTATCATGCAGCCTTATTTTGTAATCATAGATTGTAAAACTTAGAGCATATACATAAAGCACATGACTCATATAGAATTTGATAGTAGGGTTTATGTCTGTAATTAAATAACGTGAGTAAATCTAGTCAGGAGATTGACTTAAAATGAAAAGCCACAAATAGTTCTAGGGGACTTTTCAACACCTTCTCTCCTGAGATAGACCCATAGCAAAAATAAAAAATTTAAATATTAAAAATGTGAAAAAATATGTGGATTTGGGGTTTGGTTTTGCCTGTTTTTTGGGTTTGGTGGTTTGTTTTTTTTTTTTGTAGGCTTTGTTCTTTTAATGGAACTTTCCCATGATTAAAAGAAAAAGAGAACTGTTGCAAAAGTTTCCATAGGATGTTCTTATCATTTCCCAAACAGCTCTCATCTTCTTTCTCTTGATTCATACTTTAGATTGAAGCTGTCTAAACCCTGAGTCCCAAAATGGTACTTAAGCATCGTGAAAAAAAAAAAAAAGGAATAATAAAATAATGCTTGGTGGACTATACATAACACTATGTGACTTATGGCTAATACCTGTCCTGTTGTTATTTCTCTGCTACTGTTAAGCAGATGAACACAGGACAGCAGGGAACTCACTAAAACAATCCTTTCCTCTCCAAGAGTTAAAGCCCCACTTCTCGAACATACGAACCAGAAACAAAATGAACTTTTGCAGCCTTCTCTTTGCCATAAAAGGACTCCTCTCTCAGCAGCCACCAGGGTCCATTAGCTGGGAAAGCAGGCAGGTGTAAAAGAAGTTCATGTTTAACCTCATTGGGTTTGAAAGCCAGCACTGAAGTTTATCAGCTCACAAGCCCGTGAAGGGAGGAAAGGCAGAGAATGGGATTTAGTCAAAGACTTACTCAGAGTTAACACAGGCCACTGGCGCTAATAAACAAACATTGCCAGACATCAAAAGGAAGTAAGTAAATCTGGGAAGGTTTAGTCCAAACAATGGAAGGGCAAGCTAAGCCTGTTGCAGGGTGGGCAGTGGAGCGGGTGACTTAGAGATGTTAACCCTTGCCTGGGCCACAGAGGCATCACAAAGAGAGGATTGAACCCCAGATTTGTTCTAGTTCTAGAAATTTTCTAAAAATGTCTAGAAGAAATTTTTACCCCAAAAGTCGGAAAAACCCTACATTCCTGATCTCAAACTTCTTTGGTTCTCCACTTTAAATTAATCATGTCATGTAAGCTTGCGAGTCAGCCCAGTGCAAAGATTAATGAGCAAAACCTGATTTCAAGAGTTGAAATCTGTCAATTTTCACACAGTGCCCAGGCAATCAGTGGGTGATGGCCTTTCAGCAGAAAGGCTGCTCACTCATGCTGCTTGGGACACCAGAGCATGGAGTTTTCTGTATTTGGGAGACAATTTCCACTGCAACCAAGCAGTGTGACTGCAGCACATGGAGCTTGGTGATGGGGAAGCTGTGAAGATGTAGCAGCACTGCCTTTTGCAAGAATGTCCCTGAAGTCTCCAACAGCTTTTTGAGGAGCACACAGTTCCCACATCTTCCTTGTTTAAAGGGCATCCCCTCACCTTAGGTCTCTGCCCTAGGCAGGGTTGATTGGCTACAACCAAATTGTGTACTTGATGCTTGAGTTTCATTTCCAGGCTGGGAAAAAGGAAACATACTTAACAGATACAATTCAGCAGAGGGGCAAAAGTGTCGTTTGTTCATCCAAGGCTTCCTGATCTTTGTAACTCCCTTTGTCTTTTTTCTTCTTACAGTTTGAAACATCAGTTTTGCTCTGCCCGTAACATAGTGCCTTGTGAGTACAGCTCCAACAGAGATTCCATGTACACCTCTGCTCTGAAAAACTCTTCCTGAAGGGAAAGGCTTTGAGGATGTAGCCAGAAGCTGGAAAAAAGGAAATCTCTTCAGGTGACAGGGCTCAGTGTTTTGTGAGTCTCAGAACTGTGGGTGGCCATCCATGCTCAGAAGGGTCATCTGACCCAGCAGAGTTCAGATGGACTCCACCAGGCTCAGCCAAGGGTCTCCTTCCAAGCCCAAAGAGCAGGAGCTGCCACCTTGCACTGGATGCCCTAAGACTGACCTTCCTTCTGCAGAGCCAAACCTTCCCCTGAGCACTTGGGTAAACTGGGTCATGATTCCTCTCACTGAGTCACAATCTCATTATTTTGAGGCTGAGGTGGAACCAGAGGCACTGAGGTGAGTAGAGCATTGCTTGCAGAGGTCAGAGCCCACCCCTCTGTGCTTATCAGGGGCAGATCTCTCATGGGCTCCTGCTGCGCATCTCCCAAAGGTTTTTGTCACCTTGTTTCTGAAGGAAAGAACCACATAGTGACAACTGTAAAGAATGGAAAGTTGCCCCTCAGCTCTGTACTTCAAGTGGGAAGAGATGAACAGGAGGCATTACACAGATTCTTTCCCTTTTGCCCACGAAGAGTAAAGAAAAGGGAAAATCCACAGCTCCTTCCTAGCGGCTGGATGCCTTTGATGCATGCTCACCCTCCTGAAGGGTGTTTCTCTGGTGGGAAGCACAGGCACTGCCTCCAACAGGCTGCCTGTGACTTATCCCTCAGGCAGGGGCAAGTGTGTCAAAGGGAGACCAGGGAAGGGAGACTGAAGGATGCAGAGAGCACAGAGGCCCCAAGCAGGACAGACAGGTGTGATCAGGCAGGTTTTGCTGATCACCATGGTATTGTATCTGCAGGCCTTAGGGCTCCTCTCATGTTGCTCCCTCTACCATTTCACAGCAAGGACAGCCAAGCCAGAAGTGTCTTGCTCCAAAGGCAGGTGATACATTCAAAAAGAACAACATCAAAAATAGGACCCCTGTGGAAACCACAATCAACATAGAGGTTTAAATAACATCATGCATAATACATTGCAAACTTCCACCTCCAAGAGAGGGAGAGATGGCTGAAAAGGAATGTAAACTGAGCCAAAAAGAAAGCAAGGCTTTTTCCAAAAGGCAAAGGCTAGCAAATCTGTAAGGGCTTGCAATCTGTTGTAGCACAGGTTGTTTGAAGGCTGGGGTGAAAAATAGCAAGCCAAAAAGGCCCCAGAGTCTGCGGATTATTAACTTTTTTTTCTCTTCAGTTTTTTTTCTTTTTGTTGTTATTTCTGCTTAGTCAAGGCTCGTTTTGGCACCTTACAAACTCACATCTGTCACAGGGAGCACAGGCACAGACCACCCAACACAAAGGAACCAGCAAGTGCTGAGCCACAGCTCCAGGTGGTTCCAGCCTCGCTTCCTTCCCACCCTCCCTGCCTCCCAGCTCCTTTTCCATCAGCCAGGATGTCTTGTCAGGTGCCATGTCACCTCAGATCTCTTTCAGATCACGGTGTGCCGCCTTCCTTTGTCAGGCAAGGTAACACAATGACAGGATGATGTGCAACGGGTCCATGTTTCTTTTATTAGGATCGTGTACCTTCTGTCACTTTGGATAAGGACTATCTATTTCAAGTGGTTTCCTGCAAAGTCAACAGGGCTGAGTTTCTCTGAGAGGTCATAAGAATCATCTGGAACTCCCAAGTGTGTCTATTCAGACCTGCATCTTCTATCACAGCACAGCCAGCTTTGTTACTTCAAGATCCCATCAGGTACATAAGCCCTAAAGCAGCCACCAGAAGCCAAAAGAACATAAGCACATATTTAACTTTGAGCTAAAGGATTCCTTTAGACGTCAGTTTTATTACCCCTGTGCTTAAAGCTAGGCACATGTCTTTTGTGGATCCTATCAGCATCAATAATTTACATTGTGGAAGCAGCCAGAGGCCCCATTTATGTTGAGACTGTTGTACAAACAAAATAATTGACAGTCTCTGCCCTAAAAATCTTTCAGACTGGAAAGTGAATCTGCAATTCCCTTTGTAGCTTGCTCTTCCCAGATTTATTCTTCTCTCATATTTAATCCAACTTAAACACTTCTGTGCAGCAACATCAGCATGTTATTTTTAAATTCAGCTTTCACTGACTAATGAGAAGAAGTGACCCTCATTTTTATTGTTGGAAAGAGCAGAGGCAGCTGGGCTCAAATGCTGAAAGATTTAGTATAGAGCAACCAGCAATCTGGAAGCACAAACTGAGATATGAGCCATGAATTAAGATGCTTCTGAAATACTTTTGTGAGCTTTCAGCACTACCACAAGCTTCTTGTCAGATCAGCTGTTTGCCAGTCAAGACAACAAAAATGCACCCTTCAGATTAATTCTTCCCCAAGAATTTGGGCTTAAACCACACAGGATGCTTTGCTGACTGTATTTGGCTATTTAGGAATTGGTATCAGCCTTCTTGCAACATAGAACAGATGCAAAAGCAACAACCAGAACAATTCAGCTGGGTCTCCATTTTCGCTCATGCTGTTCATGGTCTCATGCTGTTCTATTTTCTGTTTCTTTGCAGTTCCAACCCCATACAGAGCAGGGTCCTGGAGACGGAGCATCTCTGCTGATCAGGTGTCTTGCTGCAGAGTCTGAGTGTTTATGTGTGTAATTGTCATGAGATGTCCTCGTTCACTTCTCTTCCCATCAGGGAAGCACCCTCCTCTGCAAAAATACTGATTCTCATTTTCCACAGCTGCTGTGGTCTCAGCTCTGGACTGTCACTTGTCCAATTCTATAACATGAAGCCCTAAACTGCATCCTGTGGCCCAGTCACTGCTGAAAAAAGCGGAAAATTGAATGTCTGGGTAGTTTTTATTTAGTTTTTGAAGTACACCCCACACTATCTGCAGTACAGTAGATCAGGTTCCTTTAGCAAGATGTTGCCCCACTGACTCACAGTCAATTTATCATCCTCTAAAATCCCCCAGTCCTATTTCATGATAGGAAAATACTGGTTAGAAAACACCAGGTTTCCTCTTTTTCAGGAGATTGACAGAACTATTTAAGGGTTTTTACAGTAGCTGTTGTTTTCATCACATCCTTAGTGTGCACAAAGTTGACCACATTCAATATTCTTCTTAATTAAATTTCTGTAGCTGTAATATAATAAGACCTGAAAGCAAGCCAAGATAAAACAATAAATAAACATATTTTTATTAGATTTCAGGTTTTCTGTGGAAAAGGACTGGAGTACCCACACCTTTGTTACCTATTGCCAATCATTCCCCTGTGTTAAATCCAGTGCTCTCCCAGGCTGACACAGATGCTGTCTCCAAAAGGTAACACCCCACTCAGCACAAGGAGACGAGAAGAAGACCTTGTTATTGTTATTATATGTAAGCATTTCAGTAGCATCCAGAGGCTCCAGCAAGGTCTTCAAAAGCAAGACACAACTCACCTGCAACATCTCTGCTGAGCCTCAAAGGGTCACGTTTAGCCTCCAAAGGTCTCTGTTGAAGAGCAGCAGTAAAATCAGCACTAATCCCAACCCAGATGCCTAGGAGAACAGCTGAGATTGCCTCTGACAGAGGCAAGATTCATTCTATAAAGTACCAAATTAAAGACATGAAACCCTTCCTTTAGGGAAAGGAGAGGAACATCAAGCCACTCTCCCTATCACATTACCCTCTACCTCTCAAACCTGCCACCCACCCCATACAGTTGCCCTCTTTGAATTTTTTTTCCGCCCAAGCAGAAGCTGAGTTTGCAGCTTTCTCAGCTTGCCCTCTTCCAGTGAAGGCTCCTGAGTGCTCTTGGAAAGCCCATTCTGATCTGAGGACCGAACCACTCTGTGCACGTGGCACCAAGAGGTACAGCTCAGATGGAGAACAGCTGGAGTTCTAGAGATCTCCATTTCCAGCTCAGGTGCTCCCTCAGCAGCTGATCCCATCCGTCTGGAGTGACTGCTGGTAGCTGTCCCTTTTTCCAGACATCTTAGCCAGGAGCTCTCACCCACTGTGCTCTTCAGTGATGCTTTGCTCCAAAGTTGGGGTACAATGGCACTGTGACCCCTGCACAAACCCTGACATGGAGGAGGCACCACAGAGAGCTTGCTCCTTGGTGGCTCTCTCTGTGCTTTTTCTGTTTCTCCATTAAGCCACCATAAAAGACCCTTTGCCCTTGTGCTCTTCCATTCCTTTGGGACTTCTTTTAATTTAGACCTCAGTCTGGTAGGCCAGAAATAAGCAGTATTTCTATTTCCATAAAAGACTCCTCCTCAGTCATAAGAGTAATAATAATAATAATAATAATAATAATAGTACCAAAACAAGGTCAAAACAAATAAAAAACCAAAATTCCAAAGCAAAAATCCACATTTGTTGCTGATTCTGGGGTAAGGATTTGAAGCCCAATTCCTTAGTGACTACAGGTATTTGACAGTATTGATTCAGGCTTTTAGTCCATTTCACTGTGTTGGCATATATTAAATGGTGAGATCTGACTATGTTTTTAGGTCTTTCATTATAGCAAGGATGTTTCAAGTAGGGGTGTAAGAAGTTGATCCTATGGAATTTGTCTGTGGGCAGAGGAAGCAAGCTGCACAAAAAAGATTTCTTTCTCTTTTATATTTTCTATTGGACTGTATTTAATAGAAAATACTAGAAACCATACTATATTCAGGAGAAAATCCTTCCTTTGTTATCTCTTTCTTTGGGGTGAGCAACCCTCTGACAGATCTGTTCCAAGCAGAGCATTGAGGTGCTACACTGGAATTATTTGATTTCGACCTTCCTGAGATCAGCTTTCTAAGAAGAAGTCAAACGTGTGCCTCTGATTTACTGAAGAGCGATGCAAGCGATGGAGAAGATCCAAAGCCAGCCAACAGCATTAGGAAGACTTCCCTCAAACTGACGGGGGTCTGGATCAGACCCAAAGACAGCTGGTCTGAAGAAAAAGAAAAGAGAAGCAGAATTTTAATATTCCCTAAGTGTCAGAGACATAAGCAAGGCTGCATGTAATGGAAACATGGAAAGGCTGACTGATAGAGAGAGTGCAGCGGTTTCCTTACAAGCTTTTCTTTGTTCCTATGGTTTAGGACAAGCCAATTTCTGTCAGATTAGCCAAGGACCCATTCTCCTTTCAGGAGAAGCTGTGGTTAGCATCAGTAAAGGCTGACTATACCACAGTGCAGAACAACTCTGCTGCCGGAGGCAAGAGCCTTCAGCAAGGAGCCCGAGCCAGCTGGTGTGACCACGGACAGGCACAGAGCCAGCGCTGCCAGACACGCAGCTGTATTTGCAGTACACGGGCACCTGCAGCACCAGACAAGGGGTACAATGACATTTCTCTCGCCCAAGTGTTGATCAAAGAGCACTGAGATATTCCAGGCCAAGGTAAGATAATCCAGCAATGTGTTACCACTGTTGGTACAGGAGCACCAACCCCAAAACAATCCAAAGGTGACAACTAGAAATAGGACATTGAGAAATGACCCAAAGTTGCACTAAAGGAGGGTCGGGTTAGATATTAGGAAAAATTTCTTTACTGAAAGAGTGGTAAAGCTTTGGAAGGCTCCGCAGGGAAGTGATGGAGTTACCATCCCTGGGTAGACATGGAACATCCTGATAGGGTTTACTGGGCATGGTGGTATTCTGTCCAAGGTTGGACTTGATGATCTTGGGGGACTTCTACAACCTTAATAAATGCTTTAATTCTACAACTACTGCTTGTGCTCTACAGACCAACAAGTACAGACCTCTAAAAAATCCCATAGCTCTTTTAGAAGCATGAATACCAAGTTATGATAAAATTCAGGTTTTTTTTAAGACTTCATGCTGCTTACATACATCTTTGCCATTGATATCCCCTACAAAAACCCAAGACATTCCTTATCCTTGGTTGTGGCTGCATATGTGTAAAAGGAAACCAATGAACCAATTACTGCTTATAAAATGTTTTTGATTCCTAAAGACTCTAACTCCCTCTGTAAACATACCACATGACTAAAGTTTTTGGTTGGACTCAAATGATTGATGAATTTTCAGGCCAAAAATGCCATTTTGATTCAACTAAGTTGAAACTGGGCACAAAAGAGGCCAGAGAGTTTGCTGCAGCAAGTTTCATAATCAGATTAAAACCTGTGGTTACATCTTAAAATCACAGAATTCTTTAGGGTGGAAAAGACCTCTAAGATCATTGAGTCCAATTGTTAACTCTACACTTCCAAGTCCACAACTAAACCATGTCCCTGAAATGCAACATCTACAGATCTTTTAAATCTATTTAGTGATTGTAACCACCAATTCCCTGGGCAGCCTATTCTAATGCTTGAACACCCTTTCAGTGAAAAAAATAATAAACTATTCTTAATATCCAATTTAAACCTCCTCTGGCACAATATGAGGCCATTTTCTCTTGTCCTATTACTTGTTACTTAGGAGAAGAGACTGACCCCCACCTGGCTACAACTTCCTTTCACGGAGTTGTAGAGAGAGATGAGGTCTCTCCTGAGCCTCCTTTTCTCCAGGCTGAACACCCCCAGCTCCCTCAGCTGCTCCTCATCAGACTTGTGCCCCAGCCCCTTCCCCAGCTCCACTGCCCTTCCCCGGACACTCCAGCCCCTCAGTGTCTTTCTTGCAGTGAGGGGTCAAGAACTGGACACGGGGCTCAAGGTGTGGGCTCACCAGTGCCCAGCACTGGGGGACAATCACTGCCCTGCTCCTGCTGGCCACACCCTTTTTGATGCAGATCAGGTGCCAATGGCCTTCTTGGCCACCTGGACACACCTGGCTCATGTTCAGCCACGAAGTGCTGATCAGAGGTCCTTTTCCTCTGGGCAGCTTTCCAGCCACTCTGCCCCACCCTGTGTCACTGCGGGGGTTGTTGTGACCCAAGAGCAGGACCTGGCACTTGGCCTTGTTGAACCCCATACAATTGGCCTTGGCCCATCAACCCAGCCTGTCCAGACCCCTTTGCAGAGCCCTCCTACCCTTTGACAGATCAACAGTCCCATCCAGCTTAATGTTGTCCACAACCTTACTGGGTGCCCTCGATCCCCTCATCAATATCATTGATAAAGAGATTAAGCAGAACTGGCCCCAGCCCCGAGCCCTGGGGAACACCACTGGTCACTGGCTGACAGCCGAATTCAACTAAATTTGCTTGTGGCAACAGAGGTAGCAAACAAAAAAAAAGGAGTGTTTCTTTTTTTCCCAGAGAAAGAACAGCTGATACCTGAAAGAGTTTTAGCACAAATCTCTCAGTGATTTTAATAATAAAAAACATTTTAAGAGCCCTATATTAAGTTTTCATTTAGGGATTATAGATCTGTTCTGCCTGTCGTATCTGTTACTGTTTATGGTAGAAGGTTTTTATCCTTCTTCTTCTTCTTCCCTGGTCCAAGAACCACAAAATGTCTTTTCCTGGAATGGTTCAGTTGCAGGTAACTATAAATTAAAGATGAGCTATCTCTATACTGAAGCCCTGTTCAAGACCCACATCAAAACATGTCTGTCCCACATTTACAAAATGCATATTTGCTTCATGCTAAGAAAACTCACATTTGCAAGTGGCTGTGTGCTTTGTGCTTCACTGAAAAAACAAGCTTTAGCTGTGGTTTGTGAAAGGTGGGCTTCTCTCACCAGAGGCACATACTTTCCCAGGAAAGGAAGCACTGGTCTCATTAAGATCCAGCTGAGGATGAATTGCCCTGCTAAGAGGAATGTTTTGCAAGTTCCATATCTAAATAATGAAGAAAAACACAGAGCACTCAAAATAATAAGACTTGCCATTCATACACAAGTTTAACCTGGAAGACTGAAGTATGGCAGGTAGGAAAAAATTAAAAGCATTTCAAAGTGCCAGGCAAAACTCAGAACGTATCTTCCCACAGTGAGATCTGCCCACCCCTCACCATAATGGAAAGTGTGTCTCAATCATATCAATATTTTCCCCATGTCCTCTATGCCTACATATCAAACGTTATAGGACAAAGAGTAATGCAAATAAACATACTGAAAATGAAATTCAGAACTCTTAAAGTAATGGCAGTTTTGCCACTGCTTTCAGCAGAGCCAGATTTCACATACAGATAACAAAGCAGGTCACCAATGTCCATGTCAGACCACTTCCAGACTCGATGAATGGAAGCTCCTCTTGGCAAAGGGAGCTTGGCTTTTACCTTTCTAAAGTCCTAATTCAATGCAGTACTTAAAGCCCTTGAAAGAGAGACTATTCAGTATTACACTAAGCAAGCACTAACCCAACTGCAAGCTGAGTTTGTATCTTCAGGGAAAACACACAAGTGAACAGGAAGGGACATATCCCTGGGAGGATGGCAAGACTGAGTTCCCCCTAACCCTTGCTCTCCAATGCATTGTTTTCTGGTATTTGAGTGACTGAAGAAAACATTTTCCCAGTTTGGGGGAAAGTGGCATTTCTGCATCTGAGACAACAAGGGACTAAAGGAGGAAATGTCTCCAGGCTCTCTGCTGAGCATCACATTTCTGTCAGTGGTGGCACCCCCCAAGCTCAGCAGCAGTCCTCATGCTTTGAGAATCTCAAAGACAAGGAAAATCCTCTGAAACCCAAGGCTTGCAAGGTACCACCAGAGGCCAGATGAGGTTCAGAGTGGCATCACTCAGTCTTGACCATTCTTCCCATGATGAAGTAGCCATCAGTTATTCAGATACCTGAATTGTCTCCCTGACAGCCTTAAAATCTGATCTCTCCATAATCCCCACCCACCAGAAGGAAAAAAAGGCCATAAAAACACACTTCTGGTTGAAAGCACCTTCCTGCACAAGACAGTACATATTCTCTATTTTGAGGTCAGGTGGTATAGGAAGGGTTAACCAACATTCAACAAACAGGCAAACTGTTCTTTTTCAGTGTTTCCAGTTTTAGAAAGTCCCAGTCAGTTCTCTGGATAGAGCACATTTTTAAAGAAAATGGGCCAGAAAGTCCTCTACAGATGAGTCACACTGACAATATCAGAGCAGAACAACGGAGTTGTTGTCCTATCAGGGCTAAGCCAAAAATAGTTGTTTTCATAAGTCTTTTACCTGATTCTCATTTCTCATTTGCACTGAGGTCCAGTGGGGATGGGAGAACCAGTTTAACACTAAACTCTGAATTTCAAGATGTGTTGCAGAAGTATATTACTGAAAAGTATGTAGCAAATGAGATTGGTGGCAAATTACTCCAATATTGGCAGAAGAGGTGACTGTGACCTTAGAAGGTAGTAGGCCGGTCATGGTATCATTTCTGGCCTATCTAATAAAATCTTTCTTTGTGCATCATAAGTAATAATAATTTTCCTCTTTTCATGTAAATATCCAAACACTTTTTTATGAGTGTATGTGAAATGTAGGCCTACTCTGGTTATTATTACTGACCCCAGCAGTCACATCACTCTTGAAATAAAAGTCCATAATGACTGCAAAATCATTCTCAATCATCTTTTTATTTCCAGCATTTAATGCTTATACAGGCCTTTCATAGAGAGACTGTTTTATGCCCTGTCTTGGGGGGACATAAGAGTATGCTACAACTAATGCACATAGGACAAAACTTTATTATATCCTTACAGTCTAGGTATCTTTTTGTCACTCTCACCTCCAAATTCATCTGTGCTGAGTTAAGTTGTGTGCCCAGCCAAGAGAAAACCGTGTCATGTCATGGCAGGGCTGTTTGGCCTAAATTCAAAGTGGGCCATGGTTTTAGATGCTTGAATTAAGACATGATAAAAGGAGTAAATTTTCAAAAGTATTAAATATCTGCCCATAAAGAGAGACATAAATAGAGAAAGAAATTTTAAAAACAACAAACAAACAAACAAACCAAACAATTCTTTTAAAGTTATAACACTAGGAAAAAAACCAAAACACTAAAGCCTATATTAAGTCTCTGACATGAAAAACCCTTCAGTAAGCCACACAAAACTCAGAGATGTCAGCTAAATAGTACAGTAACTGGCTGGCATAGAGAAATCAAACAAAGTCTTCAAAACTTCTCTGGAGAAGATGGCAGTGCTCAGAAGTTGAGTATTTCAAGTGGTTACACATATCCCTCCCTGGAAGCTGGCAGCTAACTCTGTACACATTTTTTAAAAACCATTATGGAAGTTGTCACGTTCTGTGACATGTTGATCAAGGTTCCCCACCAAGTAAGGGGCTTTACTTAACCTCAGACCTGCTTTTGAGTTGTGCACACATCCCAGCACAAACATACAAACACAAGTCAACAGACCTGCAGTGTCATGGAGCCAATGATATTCTTCCAAAGCACCAGGCTGGGAGAGGAGGCCAGAAGCTTTTGGCAGTGCTCAGACCTCCCAGCCTGAGAGGAGAGGCTCTCGGGTTGCTCAGTGCACATTTTGTCAACTGATTTCAGACCTTGGGAACATGACAAGAGCTTTGTACCTCCCCTGTAAGGATAAGGATGCCCCTCATCCTCCTTGGTGAGCATAATGAAAGGATGGGGGGTGAGAGGATGCAAGGCAAGAGGGCATTTGCCCCCAGCCCCTCGATCCATCACAGAGCGTTCATTTTCAGCACTTTAGGGCTACTTCTTTATTCACATGGTTCTTCTCTTTACCATGCTGCAAACATGTTTTAAACACTTAGGCAGCCCCACTAACCAGAGCAGTTCAGCTATAGCATGGCACCTCAGTCAAGTTTCATGTCCCTTCAGGTCTAGTTTTATTAAAAAGCAGGAGATACAAAGACTGAATGAACACAGAAATAGGTTCAAAGAACACTCAGGACAGAGAAAAGAACATCCTATACACTAAGCCCTCTGAGATACCAAAATATTCTCTGTTGCTTCCTTCTTTGTTTAGACCATGTGTCTTATGCTCATGGGACTCCATTTTAACAGGACCAAGATACACCCATGTGGTACCAACAGGCAGGACCAAGGTCCACCTTCTAGTTTTCAAGCCAGGCACATTTCCAAGCTTAGTGCCTTAGCCAAAGACATGCCAGAGCCTCTGGAGATAACCTATCACGTCCGTGTAAACAAGCAGAGTGCTGTTGACCTCTTGGTTGGCCAACCAGGCTACTTCCTATGGTGAGACAACTGTATAAGTTGAAAGAAATTCTAATTCCCATTTATCTGACACTTGTGAGATTGCATCTGGAGCATTGTGTTCAATTCTGGGTTCCCCAGTACAAGCAAAGCATTGACATAATGGGCAAAAATACATTTCATCTGTAATTCATCTATGCTGGATTCCAGGACTGCTGGTTTATGAAGGATGAGCTTTACAGCATTGGATTGGATAAATTTCAGCTGGAATTTTAAGGGTAGAAAAATAGCCATTTTTTCAACAACAAGCATGACCAGTTTAACTACAGTGGATGCTTTTTATTATTCCTAATAATAAAACAGACACTAGAACAGATATGTACAGACATAGCATAGACACTATTATGTGACAAGCAAGACACTGCACATCAGGCTGCACACCATTTGTGTTTAGTGTTACCATATTTTTGAGCTGTCTTTCCTTCTGTGCCTTTTTCCTCTTCTCACAAATAGGAAGATACATCACACTTTCTAATTGTATCATCAGCAATCTATGAATCTCCTATAGTTTGTCTGTAGACCAAACAAAACTCCTCTCCAGCCATTTAAATTTCTTCCACATTATTTTATGTCTACTACCTGAAGTCCAAGGGTTTCTTCCCTTCCTTGCCATGTGAGAGCAATAATAGAAATTCAGCAAGCATAGGATTTTCAAGAGAGAGTATCTGAAAGCAGTACTTGAAAGTTTAATAGAAATTGCAAAATTCACATCTGTTCTACCTTACTGCAGAGGCTCCTTTATTCCAAAACCTTCATCTTGTCCATACATGTAAATAAGACAAGTTAGTTCCATCCCTTGGCACTGGAACCAACTGCCCAGCAGCTCATATCCAGACAGCCAAGCCTTTTCACATCCTCAGAACAAGGTGCCTGCTGCCCAATTACTACTGGGGATGGCCTCTGGCCAGAGCACACCCACAGATGGTGCCCAGGCACTGACTGGAGGAGTTCTGGCTGGGGCTGGAGCCGTGCTAACAGCTTACAGAACAGACAGGTATACAGCAGTGTCCAGGGTTATGCCTTGTCCCTGTTTAACCTGCTGGGATAAACCTGGCCACAACCTCCTACAGCTCTTCCTTTCACAGACTCTTCCTCTCTCTTGGTCATCACAGAAGAATAGCAACTGCTAAGGCAAAGCTCAAATGCCCTTCAAGAATTTTGTCAGCTGAGGCTGGAAAACAGCTCGTCAGTACATAAACTGCTCAAGTTTATTGTTATTATTTATCACACCTGGCTTTTTAAGCTGTCTTTAAAGGGCTACGGTGATTTGCTTTTTCAGGAAGCAGACTGGTAGTCACATGGGGAGGAATAGGGGGTAAAACCTGAAGTATGTGTCAAGTTCTGGAAATAAAATATTAGACAAGAGGTGACAGATCAAATACTGCATGTCTGTCACTTACAATCTGGTCTCTAAAGCTCCAAAAGACAGAGCTCTTATTTTAAGGTCATGTTTCCACACCCTTCTACAGTATCTTTGCACAATTTGATTGAGACACATGCCTGAGGGGCCACCTTGTACGCACGGGCTCTGCCTGCCATTTATCACCGTGCTGGAAGTGCTCATGATTTACTCTCCACATATACTGGTTTATTTAGAGATAATTTGAGTTGCTGCATGTGTGAACAGGGCCTTTCATTGAAAACCTGCAAGCAGCCAGACAGAGGGAGGGAGGGCTTGTGGGAGGGCATGACAAAGTGCTTCAAGCAAATGACACCCCAAATTGTTCCACCTCTGCAAAGCCAGCAGGTAGCCCACAGTATGGGGGAAACACCAGTGCAAACAGCTGCCACAGGCATTCTGAATGTTTATTTAGACTCACATGACTATTAATGTATACACACATAACACTGACCATGGGTGTTGCAATGACATGTTTCAATATTCCAGTGGAATCTTGTTTTCTATTGACCCTTTTCAGACAGACCAGAAATAGGTAATTCTAGTGAGGAGAAAAAAAATAGAAAAAGAAAACAGAACAGAAAAATTAGGAATAAAAGAACACTTTCCTTCTTAGCATCTTGAAATAACTTTGGGTTGGTATTAACAGAGCCTGGGTGGATGCCAGGTTTCCACTCTCCTAAAGGGAAGACACACAGCTACCTGCTCTGTGAATATTAATAACAGTGCTAAGTAATGTCATGTCAATTACCTTACAATTACAATTGTAATTGCAATTACACCTTAAAATTTGAATCCATTGGTGCAGAAGAAGGACACGCATGTGCAGCTGAATGTTAACAAATCACTGCCTAGGAGGATAGTTCCATTCAGAGGCCTCACATGAACCTTCCTGGTCTTTCAACAACTTCCTATTCAGCCCTTGCTGTCCTCTTCTTGCTCTTCCCTGAAGCCAGACTGTGACCCACCAACTGATATATGAAGGACTTGGGCACTTGTTGAGTTGGAGCAGAAAAATCTATCCTTTGGCAGTGGAGAGAAGGTATTTTCTATTTAATGTGGTGATTATTAAAATGTCAAAAAAGTTCCAATGCAACTAGTATGGTATTATTGGATAACTCCTAATATTTCAAAACTGTAAAGTCTGAGCTAAAGATGTATATCTTGTATTGGAACATGAAAGAAGCATACAAGTCTGAGAGTGTATGTTGCTATATATCTGGGTAATCGTGCCATATAACTGCATTGACTAAACAATGTATATATTGATATATATAATTATTGATATCAATGTAAGTCCAAATCTAGGCCACTTATTGCTCTGGTCTAGGCAAACTTTACCTTTCACCTAAAAGAACTCTAGCTACATCTCACGACGTGACAACTCTAAGGACCCCATCATCATGGTACCAGTCAGCTGCATGCAACATCACAACAGTCCCTTGAAACCAAGCTCACTCTTTGGAAAGACCTGGCTTTCAGGTACTGGCAGAGAGGCCAAAATCCTGACTGCTGAATGCATGCAAGACCAAAGACCAGTCACTGCTAAATTAAACTTGCAAGAGTAATATCAAAGAGAGCTCAAGCTACATAGAACTGCACTTCTGTTCACCTGGATCTGCAGATAGGATTATTCCACCATCAACAAGAGCACCTTCAGAATTTAGGTCTGGGCCAATGAAACACCAAATGGCTGAGGAATTGACTGAACTGTTAAGTCCAGAGGCTGAAAAGTTAAAAGGCTCAAAGTCATGCTGGCAGCTGGGCACAAATTAATTTCTTCTGGAGTCAATGCAATTCAGCTTTATAAGTGGTCTGGAAGGTAGGCTTGAATGCACTGTCACCAAATGGTCACTGTCACTAAGTTGGGTGAAGAGGTAGCAGTGCTGGAAGAAAAAGTCACCATATAGAGACCTCAATGGGCTCTTGAGATTTGGCCAACAAGAATGAAGTTTAACATGAGGTTCAGCAGAGACAAACGTCAAGTCCTGAACCTGGGATGGAATAATCCCAAGCAGGAGCACCAGCTGGGCACTGGCTGGCTGGACAGTTGCTCTGCTGAAAAGGCACAGAGTGTCTTGGCACACAGCAAGAGGAACTTGAGCCAGCCAAGCATCCTGGCAGCAACGACAGCCAACAGCATCCTGAGCTGAATTAGTGAGACTATTGCTGGTAGAAGAAGAGATGTGATTTTTCTACTCAGCTCAGCACCCGTTAGCCATACCCGGAACACACTGTCCAGTTTCTCTCTTCCCAGTTCAAGAGATATTGAAAGCCTGGCAATGGTCCAGAAGGGACCGAGAAGATTAGGGGAGTGGAGAACTTTATGTGCTTGTTCAGACTTCAGCAGGGAAGGCTTAGTGTGGGGAAATCAAATCACTCCCTTCCAATACCTAAAACAAAGTTCTGGAGGAGACATATCTCTTCACAAGGATGCACTATGATAGGAGAAGAAGCAATGGGCACAACTGGCTTCTAGGGAAGTTCTAGAGAAGTTCCACCTGAATATCAAAAAATTCTTTTCTGTGAGAGCAACCAAACATTAGGATCAGTTGTCTGAAGAGAGTGGAATCTTTCGCACTAGAAATAATAAAGATGTAAATTGATTTGGCCTCAGCTAACCTAATCTAAGACCCTGTTTTTAACGGAAAGTTGGATCAGATGGTGTCAGGAGGTCCCTTCTAATCTAGTCTTGTCTCTCTTTCTGTGATTTCTTTCTGTATCTTCTCAATAGATACTTCGCTATGCATTTATGTCAGGGGACAAATTGTCCTGAGCTTTTCAATTTGGAGCAGAGATAAGTAAGAATCCAACAGCAATTTCCTTCCATGGATGTCCAACATACAAAGATCCTTAAGATCTTTCATGAACTCAGACAGCAGCTCCAGCTCTCACATACCCAGACTTCTATTCCCTGGGTTGCACCCTAACCTGGACACCTGGCAGACACTCTCTCTGCCAGGTGTCTGCCCAGTCTAACCCTGCCCAGAGGGGCTGTGAGTCTCGTGCTTCTTGCTGGCCGTGCCTCCCCAACTACGGTTTTGTTTTATACTCCACGTCATGCCAGCCTGAAGCATGAGCCCTGCCCTTCACCTCATGGGCATGGTCAGGCATGCATGGCCCAGACTCTCACCGGGAGCAGCAACCTCTCATGAAAGACGAAAAAAAGGCAACTGCTACCAGGAAAGGCAAAACTGGCTGTGACCAAAGGTCTTTCCTAACAGAAACACCTGTCATGGCTTGAGCCATGAGCCCGAGAGATGAACTGAGCTTCACAGGTACCCTACTCCAGGGCCAGCAGCCAAAGGGTTAACTGTGGTAGCAATAACAGGGCAAATGATTGAGCTGTCTAATTTTTGGCTAGCCACTTTTCAACTCACCATCCCACCCACTGCCTCCCTGCTAGGATCCATACCGAGATGAACATGATAAGGAGGATGGTTTTATCAGTCACACCAACATTTTCTTGTCTTGTATGTGGCAGACAAGCAAGGCAGCAAGTAGGCTGGCAGTGAGCTGGAGCAGTGCCAGGGGCATGTGGCTGGGGAGGTGTTGGGGCCACCAAGTGCTGTCACACACCACTGGGATGGCTTCCACCAGTGTGAAATTGCCTCCATCATGGAAGCCACACCT
This sequence comes from Nicator chloris, assembly GCA_013400495.1. Taxonomy (NCBI): domain Eukaryota; kingdom Metazoa; phylum Chordata; class Aves; order Passeriformes; family Pycnonotidae; genus Nicator; species Nicator chloris. Next base: position 281,970 of record WAAE01001787.1, on the reverse strand, counting down.
GCAATACCTCTCCAAAACTGCTTCTGATAAGCAGTGATTCCTACCCCGAGGAGCTGGAGGCATGTCTAACCTCAAACTCCTCCCTTTCCTGGCCCCAGTCACTAGCTTGCTGTAAATGAGGGCGAGACAGACACCTCTGTCGCTGTTAAGTACAACGAGATGTCTGAGACAATGGGAACGTACTCACTGCAGCAGTCTTGGAGGTACTTGGGATAATGCCCAGCTATGTTTTACTTGGCCCATCCACAGGCTTCCAGGAGACCCTGTGTCACTGCTCCCTGTCCCAGCAACATGCCAGGGCAGCCACACAAGCTGGGGAGGAAAACAGGAACATTGGCAGGCAGCAGCCAAGCAGCCACCATGGAGCCACCTGGAAATTGGAAAATAGGCAGAGTAGGCACTTATTTTTATGAAAATCATCTGCAATTAGATCTTAACTGATTCAGACCAGGCACAGGAATACAACATAGACTTGAAAACAGGTATGAATCACAACTTCACAAAGGCAGGAAACTGATGTATACTCGTATTTATACCAGTTTTGTACACATAAAAATATCCATCCAAGTTAGGCTCATCCTCAAATTTGGTGACAGTGCATTCAACCCTACTTTCCAGACCACTTAAAAAGCTGAATTGCATTGAGTCCAGAATATTTGCTCTTACTCAAGCAAATTTTCCTGTGTCGTGTCATAGCAAATTAATTCAAATATTTCACCTATGATAAAAGGGGGGTGTTCTAATTGAGGGTTAAAAATGGGTATTCCTATGGCTGAAAGAAAGAACATCCATCACAAGGAGATGCCACCTGCACACTGAGAGAAACAACAGTTTTACAAAAGTTGAGACTATTCAAAAAGTGCTGTATTGTAAAGCTTTTCTTGGACTTGGGATGTTTTCTTTTTAACTTAGCAGACCCTGAGGTCCCTATCAGTGCTGGAAGTTTAGATGACTTGGCAATCTTCCTGAACATTTTCTTTAAAATGAATAAACCTGACAAGCACAATATGAGTTACAAACTGCCTTGACTTCTAGGAATAAGAGGATGGTTCAAAGAATGCAAGCCTGGAGCCCGATGGGAAAAGAGCATATCTTACAGCAGAGCCTTCCCATCCCCACCCACATTTTTTCAGTCAATTTTCTACCCCCTGCACTTTTGTTACCAGGCAGTTGGGATGTCTCTGTGCAGCAAGACTTATTCCAACTGGCAGCTCTGGATCAAAGAGCACTGGAAGCATTAATCAGTGTGCCTAATCATTTCCAATCGCAAGAAACTTTTCTCTGTGACCTGGCATATAAACACCGAGTCATTTTACTCACTGGTTGACGGACCAGAAACCAAACAATCCGTATCGTGCCTAATTCATCTTACTCCTGGAGATTGTAGATGGATCAGCCTGCAATCATCCAGCAGCAGTGGCAAACTTTAGGTGCTTTACTTAATCAAACTGATTAGCAACCTGCCTGTAGTGCCTTTTATCTGTTAGTGGCAAAGTAGTTTACCAGCATTAATGCACCTAATTTAGCGATAGCAAAGCAAGACATGGTGACCATATTTAAAAGCACCTCCAGTGATGTGGGGGAGCTCCTGTTTTAAGGGGGTGGGGAGGTTCAAGGTGGCAAGTTTTGCTGATGCATGAAAACCGCTTTGAAAATGAAATGAGCGAATGGCAGAGTCAGGGAGGGAGCCCAGGAATTTTGATTGCCAGATATCTGTGCTGCCCATAGTACCATATGGTTTGTTGCAAAAGGAAAGGAATAATCAAACTGGACATCTGTGCCTAGAGCGTTATCTATTTGGGCACCATCCTCTGGACAGCCACACTCTGAGCACAAACAAAGAGTAATGAGATCTCCTCAACCCTTGGTGGAGCCGCAGGGGGACGTGGTGCCTCCTGCACTGGTTCAGGTTAATACGTGTGTGATCGCCACCTGTTTGGGAGTTTGCTCCCATGGTAACACTGATTTCTTACTTAATGCCAAGAGCAGAACAACAGCCTTTTCCTGTTGCAAGGAAAGCTGACAAAAAGCTGAGGTTGCTTTAGCTTTCCCCAGCTTTCACTCAGGTGGCCCTGACTTGGGGGAAAAAAAGCAGGAATAACTGTGCCAAAGGTCAGCCTGTTCCAGGGCAGTTTGTTCCCGCCTTGAAGGAGAGAGATGTAAGGGGTGGCAGAGAAAGCTGCTGCTACACCTGACAGGCTCTCATGGATAAGAGCTGGTGATGGGGCCCTGCAGAAGCCGTTTGCAAACTTGCATGACCTGCCTTGAACCTTGCCCAAAACTATTCCATTCTTTTCTTCAGTGCATGCTGCCAGAGGCAATCCAGCTCCCTTTCTGCTCTCTCCTGGACACCGAGCAGTATTTCCTCACCTTGAGAGAAGGTGCCTTCAGGGAGAAGTGTAGGGAAGTGACGAAGGACGGGAAGAAATGCACGAGCGCATGGTGACTTCCCTTCTACACCGATGCAACCCCATCTGCTGCGGTGGAAAGTTAAATGAAGGATTTCCTGGTGGAAAGGCTGCCAACTCAAAGCTTGGGAGAGCTGCTTTTCAACACCTGCTCAGCCACAAGCTTGCTGCCTGGCCTTGCACAAGTCACTCCAGACCCACATGTATAATGGTACTGACATATCTGGCTCCTGGAAGGAAGTCCTCGACACCGAGCTGGTTGGCTGCAGAGGATTAGGCATCTATGAATAAGTTTGGCATGAGGCAACACATCCAATGATAGCTGCCAACCAGGGCAAGAGGAGGTGCCAAAAGGCAGGAGCAAATCCTTCCCAGGTCTCTGCTGTTTGAATTGCACATCTCTGCGGGAGCCTGCTGGTGGGAGGGCAGCAAGGGGCTGGTTCACCCTCTGTTGATCCAGCACCTGCAGTGGCTTAGCACATTATCACTCCTTGCTCCCACCTCCCTGCCCTAGATTTCTGCAACCATTCACAGACCTCAAACTGTGCTTTATCCCTTTGATTCCCAATCCCAACCTGCTGCAGAGGTTTAATAAACATGACTGGACATGCAGAGGACAGGCAGGATATCTGGAAGTAGTAGTACTTCTACGAGCTTCAGGGAGCAATGCCAGGGCTGGTCCCTGGATAACTCCTCTCTCTGCAGATGGCTGGGGACAGGGATTTTGTACCTCTGCTTGTCACCTGGTGGTCAGGCACCAGGATAAGGGAGGCTTTGGATATGGAGTTGTGCACAAACTCTAAGTAGCTTTTAAGAAACCAAACACAGCCATATCTCCCTCCAGTTATGAGCAGAGAGTGCTATTTCTTTGTTGACTTGGCTGGGACAGTGTTAAATTTTGGTAGTAACTCATACCCTGGGGCTGCAAGGTCCAAGGCAGGCAGGGGAGAGCCACTCCATGGGTGTCACTGCCATGCTCACCTGAGGCTGGGCACTCCCAGCAGCATCACTCCAAACACTGGGGAGCTTTATCAGCATCCCACATCCCTTGGGTTTGCTACCTTTTCTGTAGCTGCTCAGCCAGCCTGTTTCCTATCACCAAAATGGGAATCAGGACAGCAGACAGAGGCGATGCCTCAATCTCACAGTGAGAAGAGCAGACAGAGAGAGACTGGAAGATTCCCACATATCAATCATTCAAAACCCATATTTTTTCATAGATAACCAGCTCACGTTGCATCTTTCCTAGGCACTGGCTGAGGATAACAGTGAGGAAGGTCTCAGGAGATGCAACACCAAGATCATCCTTCTCTACATCTGACAGAAAGTGCTCGAAAAAAATTAGGGACTCATGGAAGAAAAAGCACTGCTGCTTCTGCTGTAAGGCCAAAGCTGGGAATGCCGAAGTTATCAGACAGTGAACTGTTTTGATAGTGATTCAGAAATGCCACTCAGCTCTCCTGAACCAAGCACAAACCACGCAGCCTATATTCGTCAAGGTCCATGCAGAAGCACTGATTTCCTAGGGTAAATCAAACGGGCTTCTCCAGGAAGAGAGTAACTGTGGAGTTGACTTTTCCAAACCCAGAGGAAGCTGCTGGCATGACTTTCCTGCAAAGGCAGACCTGTTGTGGAGAAAAGCAGCTTAGCAAAATCTTGGATAAATCATAGCCAAAGGTCCATCCTCCCACAAGCCAGGAGAGATGTGGGTGAGCTCAGTGAGCCCTGGGAGTTTTGCACCAGAGTTCCCTGCTGCTAACTGAAGGTGATGTACCCACCCTCTGAGTGAGGCTTTTGTGCTCAGCCTTGGCACTAATGGCAGGCTCCAGAGCTCAGGACCAGAGCAAGCACCCTCTTGCACTTATGGGCACTGATGGGATCTACGTAAGAACAAAGTGCTTGATGCAGCTTCAGTGACTGTGAGATGCATGCTGCTGACACCTGAAAGGGAGCCAAGGAAAATGGGGAAAGGAGCACTGGGGGCTCCTTTGTCCTTATCCCCTTCCAATTACTGGAAATTTGCTATTGGTGACACAAATATGTTGCAGGATACACTAAAACACCCCAGTCTGGGCAGACAGTCAGAGCAGGACTGTTGCTGTTCTCTCCTGTCCTGACCTGCTGCATTTTTGAAGTTCATGCGATTATCCTTCCCATTCTGTATTCATTTGCTAATGTGATTTGAAAGCGGGTCAAAATGAAACAATTGCCATTTTGCTGTAGCTTAAAAGGACAAAATAGAAGATAACTAAAAACCAGTGTTTGGCCTCTCCTCATCCTCACTTTTCTTTTGACGCTAACTTATCTGTGAGAAATCATTTAACTTGTGGAGTAAATACTTTGATTACAAAAAAAAAAGCTAAACAGAAAAAACCACCTGTCGCACTTGCCACGCTAAAAGCACTGCACGAACTCTGTCTGGGGTTCAACCAAGAGAACTGACTTTATTACATCACTGACTCCAGTATACAGGATATCAAACAAGCCCAGTCATTGGCAGGCAAAGTCAACACCTCTCCAATCACATTGGTTAAGACAGGTGTCCATCAAGAGAACTCCTCTTCCAAGAAAGAGTGTAAACACTCTCTTATTTACAGAAAAGTTCATGAGAAAAGAATTTCCAAAAGGTAAACATCAGAAGGCTGAGAAAACCAGGGCGACAACCACCTCCCCAGAAAACCCAAAACAAAAAACAACAGCAAAAAAACAACACTGAAGGAAGAAAAGGGGAAAAATCACAGCTTTCTCAGTCCCATTAAATACATCTCATTCATTCAAAACTTAGAATAAAATTCAGGCATTAAAAAAGTTTATTCTACAACCCCCACCACTCCCACATTTTCTGTAAAAACTCACACTTTTCACACGGTTCAAACATACATAATGGATGTGAGGTTTATAATTGCATCACCACTCTTTCAGTTAAAAACCAAACATGAAACCTTCTGCCATGCATTAGTGAATTAATATCAAATAGGTGAAAGAGGTTTGCACTTCAGTTATTCAGACAGCCAAAAGACAAAATAAGAAAAAACACCAGTAAATCAATGTGGTTTGTGTCCAGGGAGGAGGTGGTTTTCCCTCACTATTCTGGACAGCCATTCAAAGGCCCTGGAGCACTGCTCTGCCCAGGGAGTCCAGCCAGGCCTCAGCAGCCCAGGGAGTGCCAGAGCCTTGCATCCTGCCAGGGCGCAGCAAGGGCTGCAGCCGGGGCAGGACGGGTACACACAGGAAGGGGAAAGCCTGGTGCTTGTCTGGCAGCTCAGCAGCCCTTCTGAGGTGCACATGGGAATCATCTTCTCAGCAACATCCACCTGGAAAGGGGATATGGGTTATAGTTTGCTACAAATAGTTCACTGCTATCATCCTCTCAAAGCCCAGAGGTTTTGGATTTGATTTTTATCCACTGCTGTTTATTCACTCAGATGCCCTAACGTGAAGCCATGGCAAAGTGGTAACATCTCTGGGAAGCTTAGAGATGGGAGGCTGGGCTCATGATGAGCCATCATGGGATGCTTTCCTGACAGCAAACTAGGACAATGGGCAAGAGTCATGCTGCTCCTTGCCAGTGGCAAGAACCCTCCCTCCATCCCTACAAAGCAGTCTACCCCAGGACAGTTGCCATGTTAGAACTCAGCTCTGAGGACAAGCTCACAGCTGCTTCCCAACATGGCATGACTGGAAAGACTGCGATGGGTCGAGCTGGGGTGCAGGAAAGACCTCAGAAAACATTTGATGAGGTTGAAAACAAACCTCTGTGAACACCTCCCTCCTTTCTGAGCACCTCACAAAGACAAATGCTGCAGAAGGTGGGTTTGCTTTTAATAACGAACAAAATACCCCAGCTCTTTCTTATTAAAGACTTACCACTGATTGCTGTCCCCTGTACTTGTCTCTTTTTATACTGCTGTCCTTTCATTTTTCTGAAGGCAGAGGAGTGCCCAGTGCTGCACTGCTGGGGTTCAGCAAGTGGGTCAGGTTTGGTACAGCACTCCAGGGACTGCTCAGCTGCAGAAAGCTGATTAAAGTTTCCACATTATTTTCATCTCAGGTGGTGTCAGATGGTTCTTTGTTCCACTAACTCCTCATCATGCACACAGGCAGTGAGAGGGGCGTTCACCTCACGCAGCTTCAGACATCCAAAGCACAGGAGTCCACAACCCAGACAGATTTCTGGTCTCCCACATAGTTGCTAGAGGAGAACAGCCACTACCAGAGGGAAAGCCAGATGTCTTAGACACCTGTCTTAAGATGAGATGGCTCCAAATGTCAGCATTTTGTGCTGACAGTTTATGCTATGCCCAGTGTTGTGGCAGAACTTCCCTACCCCAGGGAGGGGTAGAAGGTGCTTCTCTTCTTGGAGGGAAGAACGTGCTGGGGAGTACCAGAGCTCTGAGCATAAAGGCAGAAAGACCCAAATAATCCATCCTGCCTTCACTACACTGCATATCAGTCCCTTTCACCCAAGACCTCTACACAATAAGCCCAATATTTTAGACTAAACCTGCAATGCTAGAGAGACATTTCCTCTAAAATCTGGAAAAGGACATAGAAATTCTAAGGGTTCCTCCTTACCCCAAACCTGCTGATCAAAACTTCCTCTAGATATGGCAACCAAGTCACCCCCTTGCCAGCCTTCATCCCAATTAACCAACTACACTGCACTTCTCTAGCCTGGAGTCAAAGCAAACCCAAGTCATCTGTGGCTTTCCATGAATTCTTCCTGGCACTTCCCCTCCCTTCTTCAAGTACAGACACCAGGCAGCGTGTCCCCCTTTAGAAGGACAAAGTCACGAGTCACATCCCTGCTCCTACTTGCTCTGCAGAGTTGCAGGGTTCCTTTCTGTCTCTCAGCTCCATCATGAGCTCACTTTCACATGATTACACACGAGGACCCCATGCACTCTCTCCCTGACACTGTGCCCCCAGATGGGCTCCGACACACCTCAGACAGAACCTGAATTCTTTGTTCCCAACTACACACATTCAAGTGCCATAAATGTGTGGGGTTGTTGGTTTTTTTCCCCACACTGTGCTATTTAATCAGATACCAGCCTACAAGGGCTGATTACATCCTCAGTACTAAAGAGTGCGAGGAGATATCCCCAGACTGCCTTGCTGCAGGATCCTGTGGCACACAATTCCCATGGGCTATGCTGCAGCCATGAGTCGGGCCTCAGGTGTTTGTTAAATCAGGGCTGGCATGAGGCACCATCCATTCCTGTGGTCACAGGAGGCCCATAATGACCAGGGTAGAGTTGCTTTGGCCACCCATACTGAAATTTAAATAACAAGCCCGATTTCATCCTCCTTATGGAACAATTCAAAAGCAACACAGCATGATGAAAGGACAAGAGAACAGATGGGTTTTGTTGTCTGCATGCTACCAAGGCAAACTTTTCACGGAAACTCAAAACCCCCCCAGAACACCCTGACTATGTGATTCATAAATTCTAAGAGCTGAGCGAAACCAGCAAAATTATTTTGTCTGTCCGCCTGCCTAATAAAGACCACAGAATTTCATACAGTGATTTCTGCCCAAAGCCCAGCAATTTGTGGTTCAGAGTATCTCAAGCAGCCCACTGTCCAGCTTTGATGTGAGGATGTCCAAGGAGGCGCTAACCACTTCCCATGCTGTCAAACCTGGCTCTTCTACAGGTTGCCTGCATCTCTTTACCACTGCATAATTTCTGTAGCCTTCTCAAGGACATTAAAACTTTGAAGCATTTTTGCCCTCTCTATCAAAACTCTCAAACCGTCAAAAAGAGGGAAAAAAGAGATTCTAAGGTACAAAACACTAAGCAAATACACAGAAAAAGAATAACAGAGAATCTCTAGGTACCCATCTGTTGGGATTAAATGGATGAAATCTATATTAAAATGCAACTCAAGTTCCACTCATCTTCGCACTCCAGATAACACAGTGGAAAAGTTATTTTATTACGAAACAAAACAAAAAAATTCCAAATGTACACCTGGGTGACTTGTAGGGAAAGCACATTTGTTTGGTTACAAAAGTAGTTTTTCCTGCCACTTATAAAGCTTGCTACAGTTTCACAGCAATAAATATTTCCACAGCAGAGACCTTGAGTGGACAGAACAAAATCCACTTCCAAATCAACTCCTGAAAGATCAGCTAGTAAAAAGACACCTCACTGCTGAACACCCCCTTCTGACTTTTTGTTTCCAAAATTCTGCGGTTGGTAGCACCGATGGGGGAAGAAAAAGATTTTTTTTTATCCCTTTTTTAAGGAAACAAACACAAAATGGCAGCAGTCCAGAAGGACAGAAGACCAGACTCCTCTATGAAAAATATTTATGTTGAGCACAGAATTAACAAAAGTACTTCTTCCTTGTATCTTGTAAATGCAGCATTTGACAACAACCCTGGTGATTAACTTCCTCCACCCACAGACCCACAACAGCCCAGGCAACAGCCTTGACACTCCCCTGTAACATCAGCCTGTGCTGGAGGATGGGAGGTGGCTCCAGGAACCATCTCCTAAACCCACTTCAGTTCCTGTTCACCACTAAGTAACCATATTGACGTTTAATAAAACCAGGCCAGAAGGTTCATTCCACCAGTGTCTCTTTTATTGCCACTTTCAAAGTGATGCTTTCTCAGCACCTGTCTGCATTTGTGCTCCGGTCAAACTTGGGCTGAAAACAAATTCTCAGGATGGATACCCTATGGTCCCAAGGTTCAGACTCTGCTGGGATGAGCCTGGCTCCATTTTCTGCTCCCCCCACAGAGGGATTAGTCTCACCTGCAGAGCAGGTAAAGGTGCAGCTCCAGCCCATGCAGGTGCTGAGCTGGCTGTGGTCAGCGTGTGCTGCTAATAAAGGTACTGAGTGTTTGTGTGGGGTGTCTCAGGGGAGCTGAGGCCCACATGTAATTGCACATTCTTACAGCCATACTTTCTGTGAGGTGATAGCAGTAACACCTCTGGCCATGGCTTTCCCAGCTGTCCATGAGGTCCTGCTACTACAGCAGACACAGGACTGTGGCAACAGGAGCAGGATCCATGTGGAGAAGAATGGGACATGTAGGCTTATGAATTAGACACTCATCTAACAGGGCAGGTCTACACAGAACACCTAGTGTTTTATTGCACCTGAGACTTCAGACTGTTTTAAGGCAGAGAGAAGGTGCTCTTCTTCTAAGATTTCAGGCACCACAGCTTTGAGCATTGAAATTCTTACATCAATTAAAACTCTCTGTTAACGTGTATGGGTGCAATCCAAACCAGCACAACCTGTGTGAGACAAAAGTGCACCTGAAGCAGGAATGGCTGGGCCCCATTTCTGTACACACAGAGCTGCAGAAATCATCACAGAAAGATGCTGTACGGCCACATAACTGCACTGGCACTGAAGGAATTCAGACTTAACAGTGGTTCAGCTGAAAAGGTGTTGCTTCTGAAAAAGCCAAAAGCACTGTTTTTTGAGGTCCTGGGTAACCAACAGTTAAAGCTCTGCTTTCAAATCATCCCTCCTGAAGTGGTCATAGCAGGTAAAAGTAGCAATCCTCACAGCACAACAGTGCAGAAGATGGAGTGAAACCCCAAAGCCAGTTTAAGTATAAGCCTCATAGTTTCCATTACTGCTACTGTAGTGATTTTGCAACTCTCATTTATTTTTCACCATTTCAGCTGCTAGTTTGTGGCAAATATTCGGAAAAAAAAAAAAAAAAAAAAGGAAAAAGAACCCAAAACCCCAGAGACTGCCCATCCTTGAGAGGAACAGTTCTGGCATGCCTGGAATGTGTAAAACCACAAAAGAGACATTTCTGTTCATATTACTCCTTATGAAATCCCCTTTTAAAGAAGACTCAGCACTGGAGGCTTTAGGCACTCAGCAGAGCCCCTATAGGATTGCCTTTTACTTTGAAATGTGACTTATCAGCCAAAGCCCAGGCAGGTTTGGGTATCTGACTGTTGTGCCCTTTGCTTTGAACTCCGGGACCGTTACGTGCGCAGCCGCCAAACTGCTCAAGCCATTTTCCTCCCCTCCTTTGTTCCGAGGTTCAGGATAGATAAAAGCTGCACCAGGCCTGCTGCCTCACCAATGCCAATTTGACTGTTACTTTACATTTAAGGAAAAAAACCAAAGAATAAAACCCAACACCACACACAATGATTATCACTGTTACCCACACAAAGGCCAGAACAACCACAGCATGATTCAACAAGGCCTGGGCTGCAGTGGCTATCTCTGGACACGCATGAGAATGTTCTTTGGCAACGCCATTAAGCAGCTCTCTGACGTGTCCTTTTCTGTTTCTGAGTCTGTTTTTCACCCCCACAGCCTGTTGTAACATCGGCAGGGTGGCAGCCTGGTGAGAGCAAGGTTTTGATCAGCCCCATCCATGTATAGGGACACCTATAGGGCACAGGCTGAGCAGATGTCCAGGGAAGTTGTGGATGGCCAAACCCTGAAAGTGTTCAAGGTCAGGTTGGAAGGGGCCCTGAGCAACCTGGTCTGATAAAAGGTGTCCCTGCCCATGCCAACGGAGTTCAACTAGATGATCTTTAAGGTCCCTTCCCACCCTAAGCAGTCTGTGATCCAATGTGAGTTTGCTTTGCTGGAGCAACAAGGTGATGAACTCGTGTAACTGCAGTAGTGCAGTGCTGTCCATACCATCTCTTTAGATGCCTCAGGTCAAATCCTGCTTCTGTTTAAGTTACTAGGTAAACTTTTTGCTAGCTTCTTCTCTTTTCTTTTTATCTCTCTCTTTTTTTTTTTTTTTTTTTTCCTGGCGCTTCTGGGATCATCTTTCCAGGTAGATCATCGCTACAGGCACGTGGCAATCTGTAGTGTGAGGCTCATGTCTGACTTGAACTTCAGAAAGCACCAGATCAATGCAAGATCAAGCTGAAACACAGGGACTGTTAACCCCAATTTCCAGCACTTTACTGCCTTTTGTTTGTGCAGACTGACATGGAATCCTGCAAAATGCAAGCACTGTAGTTCATAAGCAAGAGGTCTGGCAGGACAAACATTAAAGACTGTAAGAGAGCAAACAGGCAAAGAAGTATCTTGTACAGAACTGAAAAAAAAGATAAATGATAAGCAGGAATTCCCCAGTGGGCTGATTTTATCGGTGTGATTGCTTGCAGGACTCTTTTCTTGTTGTACCACCTTGATTTGCATACAAAGCATCTCTAACAGGAAATAGCATCTGTCCTGGGAAAAAAAAGACCAAGAAGGATAAGGATTTTTGTTGCCAAGAATAAAATGTCTTTCAGCACCACATGACATGCCAGAAAACCCCTTTCCTCACAAAAGCAACTTGCAGCAGCACATCACAGCTCTTCTTCACTCCTTGCTCTGCATCCCATCCCAGGGGCAGCAGCACATAATGCAGCTCCTCAGGAGAGCTTCCATAGTTAGAAAATCTGAAAATGAAAGAAAAAACAAGCAGGTGAGTTGATTTGCATTCCATATTCACAATTAACACTGCACCAAATTAGTTAGTAGGAAGTGGAAGAGCAAAAAGGAAAACCACCAACTTGAAAATGCAAATCTTCACCCTACTACAATCACAAGCCACAGCCAGGATTCCTACAGGCTAGGAAGGCACCAGTAAGAACCCATTTTTCACTACTTTTTCAATGTGGTCACTTCATGAACTTAACAGTGGCTTGTGATATGTGGTTTCAATCCTATACCATATATAGCCAGTTTCATTTCCTGAAAAGAACATTAACAGAAAAGCAGGAAGCCTTTAAAACTACTGTACAGGTCTTTCTGTCTTTTCTTTCTCCTTTTTGTCTTTTATTGCTACCTTCCTACACTAAAAAAAAAGACATTTATTAAATTAGTACAGCATAAAAAATGGATCTTTTCCCAAGGCTCTTGGATCATCAAGAATATAGGTTGCTGCTTTGAAATTCACACACCAACCTAGCAGCACAGCATGGAATGGCAGCATTTTGTTTGACTACGGTACACATACATAGATTACATACACACTATTCCTCTGCACATGGCTCCCAGGGGTGGTGGTTCAAGCCCAGCAGTGAGCACAGTGAGGTATGTTCCACAGCCCTGTGCACTGGTATCGCAGGACCTCAGCTCTCCGTGGCCATCAACAGTCACAGCCCCACGGGAAGCAGAGCAGCGACTAAAATCTTGCTTTCCAGTTGAGTAAGTGAGACAGTGGTAGTTATAACACTACACCTCTTTGCTTTTCTCTGCAGAACTCAGGTCATTGCCTCATATCTGGGCTCTGTGTCTCTCCCTGTGGAAGCCCACACCATTAGCAGGGAGAAGAAGTCTTTGCCACCCCAGGGCTCCTCTGTTCTCCTCTTGCCTCCTGGCTGCTGAGAAACACTCAGGCTTTCCAAGCACAGCTACAGGAGTCCTATTTAAGTGATCATCTAGGCACAGCCCCATGTCCCAGCAGCTCTGCTACTCCTCAAATGCTGGGACAGTTGTTGGGACCACAGTCCAACTGGATCTTAGGAAAGAAACTGCAGCAAAGACCAACAGCATACTCGTCTGCAGGAGCAGAAACAGCCAGGAGATCTCAGCACTTGTTAGACCCCATCTAGACATTGCATCTTTTTTTGGTACAAGAAACACATGGACAACCTAGAGCAAGTGCAGTGGAGGAGCACTGGTGGACTTGCCCAAAGAGAAGAGGCTGTGGGAGCTGGGCTTGTTCAGCCAGGGCAAGAGATGGCTTTGAGGGATAAAGCAGCAGCCCCAGAACCTGCAGGGAGGTGACCGTGAACACAGCTGAGTTCACCTAAAGCAGGACTTGACCAAACAAAGTCATGAACAACCTGGTCTGATCTCACAGCTGACCCATCCAAGATCCCTTTATTATCCTACAGGCCATCTTCTAACTGCCACCTGTGCAAAGGCTTTGGAGGGAAGGGTGGGAATCGCTCAGCACGCAGGGATCACGGTATCCCCCAAGTCAAAGACCCAGAGAAACAACCACACCCCAAGACCATGCAGGCCCAGAAGGCACCCCTGGGTGTGTGCCTTCTGTTCCTCTCAGGACACTACAAAGCCCAGTCCTGCAGGCAGTCCCACAGCAGCCCACATGCAACTGTTCACCTCTGTTGGGGCGTCAGTGGCCAAGGAACCTGTGTCCATGTCCCATCTGCAGCACACTGCAGCATCGGCAGTCCATCTTTCCCCCGTGTGTATGTGCATAAATACACACACATAGTTACAGAACAAGTGGGATTCCCTAAGCCCCATGGCTAGGCCAATCACAAAAGGGTTCTCCATATGCTGCCAGAGGTGGCAGCCTCTATTCCACAGGATAGAGATGCCTCAAGAAGCTTTCCCTCTGTCCCACAAACTGCACAGCTCGCGTGCAGGATGACCCAGCTACACTGTCAACATGGCCATACCATCTTCTCCATCCCTTGTGTAAAAAAGAGTGTTGGAAAAATGTCTTCCTTTCAGTCAAAATAGCTTATGTTGCTAAAGGACAGGAAATGTTCACAACTGAGAAGATGAAAAGGGACTTTACAGATAGCACTACCAAGTTCCAGCTTTTTAGAAGGACCCATACAAACTACAAGGCAACTGTCACATGTGCTGGGTGGGCAGAAGAGGAGGAGGTGGAAAAGGAGAGGTTCATCTTCTCACTCCAGGTCACCAAGAAAGTCAGTGGCAGAGCCATAAATCAACTTCCTCCCCACTGTCCCTGAGTCTGGATGCTTCCCGTCCTCTTTATGCCTCTGCTTGATACCCAAGCTGTGCTGGGAGGTAAAGCTGTCCTCCTCACATTGCACATAACTACGCTTCTTTTTGGAGACCATTGCCTGAGGGATGCCAGCTTCCCATCAGAAGTCAGTACTGATCAAACATCGTCTTTCAAAAATGCAAACTTGCATCCACATTAAGAAACCCATCCAGCTTTGATAATATGCTCATCAACGTGTTCTGAGATGTGGTCTTGTCTCACAGGAACTTAGAGGCTCTAAGGGTTTATCCACATGTGAATTTTTTTGTTCTTGGAAGTGAGACCAGCAAACATTTTTACACCTACCTATTCAAAGAGTTTTATTTTCAGTACAAAGAGGGTATCAGACCACTCAGTTTCAACTTCTGCTGAAATTCCTGTGTGACCCAGGACAGCTCATTTCAAGCAATTCTGAATCCTCATGGTGACTTGTGCTGAACTAAATTTCTGTAACTGTACCCATACCAATGTCTGCATAAATCAGCAAAACCACAGCTTCAGTTAAAACTAGCACCTTTGTACAGAAATAAAGACTGAAAAACCCCATCTCCAGCTCCTTATTGATAGGTAAGCTCTCAAAGCCAGATATACCTTCAGAAACAGCCTCACTCTCCCCTTTCCACCCTCCCATTCCTCCAATCTTTGATCTAGGCCTCAAGGCAATACTTTGCAACCTTGTTTGCCAAAGGAGAAGGATGCTTTCTGTCTGAGAAGCCAGGAAGACTGTGTTGGAGCAGAGCAGACCCCGAGCATGCAATTACCCAGGCAGCAGCAACAATATGTTAATTCACTGGATCACTCTGAAATGAAGCACAGTGCAAGTCCCTGGAAAAAGTGAAAAGGAGCCTGTTAAAGAAACTGTGTGAAGGCCTTGTGCACAGCAGCCCCTTGGAGTCCAGACAGGGATGGACTTTGCACAGACATCATTTTTAGACCTGAACTGGCAGCCAGCACGCCTGCTCTTCCCACCACAGGGCATCCAACAGGAATGATGGGAACCACGCTCAAGGCTGACATCGGGCAACATCCTGATTTTTAAGAGCTGCAGCAACATGCATTAGCCCCCATGTAAGGGCCATCTGTGGAGCACTCATCCAGGGCAGATCACAGTCACAATGCCATACACACTCTGTCACTGTCCAGAGATTTCTCACACTTTCAGGACAGCAGTCTCCTCCTTGGTGTCTGCAACTGCCAAGTTCACATCCCAAGCTCAGCTGCTCTATTCAGTCGCCCAGAGCTCCCTAGGTAACTCCTGCCCTCCAACAACAAACAACAAACAACAAAGCCAACATAGCAAGGAGAGAACTAGACTGAAATGGACCTTCAGTGAATTTGTTATGAGAAGTCAATGCCATCAGAAGGTCTGCACTGACTGGATATCTCCTGGTGCATCATCCTTCTCCTACTGACTAATTCCTCTAACACTTTAACAGAAACTATGGCCTTGTGACAGCTTCATGACAGAAGTAGTCTTGCACTCCCAAATCAGAAGGGGTGCCTTGCTGCAGGCAGGAAAACTGGCTTCCCTCCTAGGGAAGAGGGACAGAGGAAGAGACACAAAGGTCTCCGCTACCTCCCTGTGTTGGACAGACTGCCCACCTGCACACTACGAATGCAGATTCCAGATATCACAAATCTCCTTGAGGAGCAAGCAATGACTTCATCAAAGGCAAGGGCAGCTTTAAATCTGCATAGTCTCTTGTAGAGAACTTTCTGTTGTAATCCATACATAGATTAAACTCACCAAGTGGAAGAGTTGCACACCAAAGCTCTTTCTGCATAAGGCTGTTGACCACTGAGCTGATATATTGAGGTCAAAGGCTCATCTGTGCCGACACACTTCTTGAGGAATGTGAGTATGGCTTTCATGCATAAATACAGCTGTTACCCTGAGGAGCAGGGGGTGACCAGTTTAATGCCAAGAAGTTTAAATTCTTATGTTGCACCAAAACTCCTGGGTTGCTGCAGAAATAGGATCAACAGCAGTAAACATCTGGAGAACGTCTTCTGCTAGCTTCTGCTATGCACTGGCTTTTTTGGAGACAGTTTTTTGAGTGTAAGACTAAGACAAATCTTGTTTAAAAATGCATCTGTTTTGCACAGATTGAGTTTTGCTCTCCAAGGAGATGGGAAAAGTAAAACACAAAACAAAGCTACAAAGACAACAATGCCTAGCCATGAGCCCTGGTCTTTACAGAACTGGTGGCTGCCCCTAAATGGGAGCACTTCGCTGCCAGATGACGTGTCCCAGACAAGACGAGTTTCCTGAAAAGCACTGACAACATGCAGTTAAAAGCTCAGTTCAGACAAGCAGTGAAACAAGTCTGTTTTCTGGTTTTTGAGCTGAATATTCAACACTTTCCATGTTTGCTCTCTCACAGGTTATCTGGGCTGCACAATCAGCAAAACTGCAAAAACACTTGCTGGGGCTCAGCTACCAGGCAGTCAGTAATGGAGCTGTTCTGGAGGAAAACAGAAGTGTTATTGTGCTCGCGGCTGTCCCAATACAATTAGTCATATGTGATGGAGAGATACGTGTCCTCACAGAGCTCTTACTGCCTTGTCAACAGATGAAGTCAAAATGAAAACAACCTAACTATCAACAACCGACCTGAAAGCTGAATCATGAACCCTGAAAGCAACCTCAATGCTACGGATTTCTTCTCTGCAGAAGAAGACAGCTGGATTCCTTCCATCTGTCCTCATTATCTTCTTCCCATATAATTTCTTGACACTGCTCAATGAAATAACATTTCTTCTTTCATCTCCCCATTCAAGCAACCCTTCTCTCCTCCAGCTGAGTGATGTTGGGCCAGGCAAAGAAATCACACTTGAGGCAAGAAGAGGAAAAGGTCAGAGCTTGGGTGGTGGGAAACAACACCCCAGTAGTCTTCTCTGTGTGACCTCAGACAACTTTCCCAATGCTGCTTTGTCTCATTTCCCCACTGAAATAGCAAGTTCCCCACCATACTAGGTGACTACCTGGCCTGGTGCTTCCAATCTGGGCTTGATACTGACAATAATCAGAGGAGGCTGATGGTGTGCCTAAGCTTCCCTTACATGTCAGCATTCGGTCACACAGCGATATTCAGCACAACCCAGACCATGGTGTCATGCAGAACTTCTATACTTGTGTGCTTCACAAACATCTCTGTCGGTGTCATCGAGCTCCAAAGGCCTTGGCAAACACTCCCTATCACAACAGCACTATGCTGGAAGCTTAGGAAATCCACATTCTGTCTTTAGCACTTAACAGACATGGTTTGATAGGACATATTTTTGCATCTATGCTAATGAGAGATGGAGAAGACTGTCAAACAAATGCGTGGAGTTTGGCCCATGGCTGGTACCAGGGGCAGAACATCAGAATGTCACTCGGTTGTTGGGACTTCTCTAGCTGGAATGTTACCTGTCCAGGAGGCACCACACTGATCTCAAAGGGATCATGAGGGCACTGCAGGGATCTACACATGCATTGCATGATGGCAGACCTGGCAGCAAACACCCAGCAGTTCCTCTTGACAACCATTACAGAATTAATTTGGAAACAAATTTCTCTCTTTCAAAAGCCTCTTTCCTGGCACTGACAAATCTTTTGAGATGCAATTTGCACTGCCAGGGCTCCAGCAAGGTACAAGGGGAAGCATGTTCTGCTCCATGCTGAGGGTGGCCAGCAAGGAGCTGTTCAGTGGAGCCACATCCATGTCAGAGCTCATAACAGAAAACAAATCCTCCAGATTCAGGTGATTCCCGGGCTGTCTCAACCAAACCCACACATCCGTGCTCACATCAAAGAGCAGACACACATCAAGAGCGAAGAGCAATTGCCGTAGGTTGCCATGGCAGTGTGCATGGGTGATTTTATCATCCTTATCAGCTGCAACAGCATTTACGTCCATTATCAGAGAACACTGGTATTTTTTTAAGGGTGCACTAGGTGGGAGAAGCAGAAAATCAGTGTCAGCCAGAAGTCAGCACAGAAAGCAGGTGCCCTTGCTTTGAGCGAGCTGCCTCCCAAGGGCACACAGACATTTACCCAGCCCCGGGCTCGTGCTGGAGATGACGGGCGATGCTGGGCTGCCCAGCAGCCCCCAGCCCAGTGAGCTCTGCCCTGCACAGAGGGATGCACAGCCCTCCAGGGAGCACGGCAACAGCAAGCCGTGGGCACTCGCCTGTGCTCTCCATGGAGCCGAGGGAAGTAGGTCAATCCTTCTGCTTTGCTGAGCCTTTTGGCAGGTCGGTGCCGCGCTGCCGTCGCCGCTCGCAGCTCCTCACTTGTGCTGCGTGACAGCCACGTCGTCCAGAAGTTAACGAATTCAATACGTCTAATTAAATCAACCTTGGCATCCATTCAAAACTCATCTCGTGGCTTTTTGGGGTTTTTTCTGCCTTTTTATTCCTTACTGTTGGTAATAAAGAGATGAAGAGAGGAGAGATGCAAGAGAAGGTTGCTAAAGAGCGAGCCAATTTTTATCTCTTTCTTTATCTCAATTTTTTATCTCTTCTTTATCTCAATTTTTATTTCCCTGCTGCTCTCCTGTCACAGAATCGCAGAGTCATTAAAGTTGAAAAAGACCTCCAAGATCATCAAGTTGTTGCAGAGATGCTTTGTTTTTCTCAAGGGAATGAAACAAACCCACATAGCATCACTCCTTATGCCTTTTTCCTCCTACCCTGCCCCAGACAAAATGACCTTTTCCATCTCCTTGCAGGCTTTGCAAACAGAATCCAAAATATCCTGGCAATCTTTTGGCTCTGCTGCTGACACTTGCCATGCTGAACATGGACTTGGCAAGCAAGCCAAGCTGGCACAGCTGGCAAAGGGAGGGAGGGCACATGAAAGTGTGACCCACAGCCTCTGGGCTGGGCTGGACACACTGCAACATGGGAGCACATCTTTCCCCACCAGACTGAGCAAAGCCAGAAAACAGCAGGGAGACCACTGGAAATGGCTCATGCCAGCCAGGGTCTCCTCTGGTTGCTCTCCCATGCAGTTCCCGACCTACACCATATGGCAGGACTGCTTGATAGATGTGGTCATGAACATGGGATTACACTGGAGAAACCATCCAAGACAGGCTAGTAGGTGGCCACAGAGCTCTAGATAAAGACTGCAGGATGAGGAGCTGCCATTTGCACACCATGCTCAGTGACATGAGGACACACTGGTGAGCTGCCCACATCTGCCCTCTTCCACAGACTGACATGGACACTGGGGATCACCCTATCCAATCTCCCATGTCTCTTCACTACAGCAGATCCTTCCGCTTCCACCAAATCTTCTACTTCTTCCATGGCCTCCCTGCCCTGTCACCATCACCTCGAAGTCAGGATGGTGACACAACCTGCTGCTTTCTGTGCTGTGACTAACAGATGCCAACAAAACTGCCATTCTCAGTTGTAGCAGTTTAGTTAAAGACATTTGGATCATCCCAGAAGAACACTCTTCTGGCTTGGATCCTAGGAGAAAGTTTATTGTTTTTCCATATTCTTCATGTTTTCTATAGCCTTGCTGGCCTGGGGAACTAGGACTAGGGAATATGCCAGGTGCCACCAGACCAAGCCTATGCTGTTTCTTTCAACCAAGCATTGTCTCTTCCTTAGATTGATGTGAAATATCTCTCTGTCACAGAGGGAAGTGTTTTGTATCTGTATGGTGGCATTATGCATAGAAATTCATCTGCAGCCTGTTCCCTACTATCACCTCAAATCCATACTTGTCCTGCCGGCTCAAAATGCAGCTGCTTACCTTCCATGTTCCACACTGTTTCCTCTCCTTTAATCCACTCCCCTACAAAATAGCTCCTAAAATACTCAGAACAACTCTGGGTAACTCTTCCTCCAGACTCCTGAAATGACACCATGCTGTAGTGCTGCTTTGCTGGCCAGCAGAAGTTGGTACATTGGAAAAGCTCTGGCTCCCAGAACTGCAGCTGCTGCAGCTGGGTGCTGTTCTCCTGGCAGGAAAGGACATTTCATGCAAAACATACTGCTCATCCCTTCCTCAGGACTATGAAAATAGTCTTAAAAGCACTTTGAACTCCTCTAGTATGAAAGGCACCAGAAGAGTACAAAATATTCCTCTCCCCCATGACAGAGGATGTCACACGAGTCTCTTTGTGAGCGTAGGAAGTAATTTCTCTGCAAGAAAGCTGCCCCTCCTCACACAGGGAAGATGATGTGTGATGCTCTGCCAGGCTCAGGATCAACAGTCCCCTCTGAACCCTTCCTTGCCTTTTGCATGGTGACCATGCAGGCCCCAGGCTGCACCCTCATGGGTTGGAGGAAAGTAATGGCAGTAGAGGATACCAATTCAGGGCAATTACCCTGGCTGCTGTGAAACAGCACATCCTCCCCAACAGCACCACTGTCTGTGAGAATCTCTCCCATGTGCTGACTACCTGCTCTGTGAAAAATACATTTACATTGCTATTTACATTTCCTTCAAACTGATCAGATTTGAGCATGGCAGTTATGTGACCTTGTACAACAGAAGCCTTCCCAACCATGCCAGTGGCACTGGGTGCTGCATGAATGCAGAGGAAGGGGCAGCCTTGGAGGAGATGCAGGTGACCCCAAGAGAAGCCAGGAACAGCAAAAAGCAGTAGTTTCAAGTAGTGGTTGCTCATGCTGTCCAATTAAGAAGTAACTCTCCTTTGCAGAGCACAAGTTAGTGAGAGATCCTGGTGGATTTAAGAGGGCTGTGTGATGGGAGCTGCTCTGACTTTTAAACACAGAAAGAAATGGGGTAGTCACGAAGTGCAGAGCAAACACCATGGTCTGTGGTGTTCTGGGCTCTTTGCAGTGGGTTTTGCAACTGGCTTTCTTCAAAGGATGAAGAAGTGTAAGAAAGTCCCATGGCTGTGTTGCACATTACTGCTCCGATCACTAACGATACAGTTTACAAGGATGTGGTTTGGACTGCTGAAACACATCAGGTTCTACAACACAGACCTAGGAGCTGTTGGAGCACAGACAGGAGAGCAGTGATTTGCACTTCCAGGGTGAGAAAAAAACCAGAAGCTGCCTTTGACACTCATACATAGAGAATGCTATGAAGTGCAAGTAGAAGTGTCCTTAGAGGAAGAGCCATCAGCTCAGCATCATCTTTGCATTCAATTTTTCAAGTTTTCTCTTGAATGAACTTCTGATGCAAGAAGTCCAAAAAGAAAAATTAATTCTAATGTATTTCCTCTTTTACAACATTTAGGTACACAAGGGACTGAAGAGCAGGACAGGTGAACAACCCATTTGGCACTTGGAACAAACAGCATCAGCTAGGGAGATTCACCATCCCTTTAGCAGCAATTTCTCTTCCTTGCATCTTCCTCTGTCCCAGTCCTAAACAGTGGGTCCAAGGGAAATTACTAGCAGAGATAGGAGAAAAAAATCCAGAGGACCAGTGTTACTAGTGTACCCAAATCCTG
This sequence comes from Nicator chloris, assembly GCA_013400495.1. Classification (NCBI taxonomy): domain Eukaryota; kingdom Metazoa; phylum Chordata; class Aves; order Passeriformes; family Pycnonotidae; genus Nicator; species Nicator chloris. The sequence goes on along the minus strand of WAAE01001787.1, from coordinate 260,422 downwards.
TGCACTCTCTCATGTCTTCCAGGTAACACAAACCTAACTAACATCAGCCTGCTTCAGGGCTGCCCTGGGTCTCACCAAGGCTGCTTCCAACCCCAACTCAGCAAGGACCAGGCCTGCATGGACTCCCTGCCCTTCCCCCCTTCCCAGAAAGGATCCTCACTGTTCCCTCGAGCTCAGCCAAACCAGCATCTACAAAGCTGAGACAAGCGAGCAGCACAGGGCAGTGTGAGCGCCCAGGCAGCCCAAGGCACGAGAGAAGGCTGAGACATTTCACACCACTGCTGCCAATGTCTCTGCTGCCGGCAGGAACACTGCGGGGCCACGACAGGAAATTGGGTCTTAATCACCATCTCACTTTTCATTCCCCACTTCAGTTCTGCTATTTTAGCAGCTGCTGTGAGCTGGCTCCGCACTTTCAGATGAGCAGCCGTTGGGGCACAGGGTTTAGCTTGAGTGTTTTCAGGCTGCAACTCCAAATGCAAAGAGAAAAATGAAGCTGGGGGAGGCTCAGGCTAGTGATCTGGCAGCAATCAAGGCTTTAAGACACAACCAAACAAACACCAGTCTCTTGCACAGGCTGACACTGCCTGGGACAGGCAGCCAGGCTGGTGAGGCCATATGGGCAGGACAGTGGCACGGTGCAGACCTACTGACTGGGCTTGCTGCCCACTTAGGACAGCTGTGTGACATGGTCCAATGCAGATGTGTCTCCAGGTGCTTCCCCTCCTCCTTGTGCATAGTACATCTATAGATCTACTGCAATAGCAGGGTCAGCTGTAGCAGCTTCCTGGCTCAAGCTCTGCAACAGCCACGGAGACCCCCCCTTGCAGGAGGGAAATCTGCTGCTACCATAACCAGCCCAGATGGCAGAGCCAGCCCCAGGCACCTGCACCAGCCATCTTCTAAAAGGGAGAAGGTGCTGGGACCTGGAAAGAGACACAGCCAGAGCTCAACAGCACAACCATCCCTGTGCACCAGCGTAAGAATGCTCACAAAGTGTCCATCAGCCTGTGTTCCCCATGCTCACATGGCCTGTGGACCTCCAAAGGCAAGTGTTAAAATTATTAAATCCTTGAGCCAAGACAAAAAGCAACCTTTACCACAAAACTAATTACATCTTTGAGGAAAAGGCCAGTATTTACTGTCCCAGTATTGCCTCAAACAACATCATTCCTGAAAAGATCCCACAATGTCCTTGTGCCATGCCCTCAAGTCTTACTTTGCCTCCCTGTCACATCCACGGGTCACAGATGCAGTGGGTGCAAAAACTGTGGGTGACTCAGCCACTGCCAAATTGCAAATGACCTATAGGAGTTTTCCCTTCTCCAAGCTGGCCTTGATCTAACCACCATCTTCTTCAGAAATGGATGGAAAGTCAGCTTCACTGCAAGAACGGCCCACTAAAATTGCTTTAACACCTCCCTCACTCCCCAGACAGCCCACCAGAGCCTGAGGCATGAGCATTGCTACAGCAGGTGTAGGATCCATCTCACCCACCCTGGAGCCATCTGAAGTATCGTATCTAGTCGAAATGAGCTGGTTGGGGCACGCCACATCTCATCAAAGAAAGGTGTTTGCAGTCTTGGCATCTGCATCCAAACAAGTCGGCACCGGCTGTTTTTGCAGGTGATGAAGAATCTGCCACACAGCCAAGGAAGATGAAGGTGCAATTTGTCCCATTTATCAGGGCCATCACACCTTGAACACTGTGGACAATGTTGACTACATCTCCCCTGGCTGCAGCATAAACTAAAATCTGCACTGCTGACCTACATGGAGGGTGCCATGAGATGACACCACCTTGCCAACCAGTCAAATGTAAAAAAAGCAGACACTTCCAGAGGGCAAAACTGCTCTCAAAGCCTAACTTAATCACCTGACATGTCACTGCCTCCACCTCAGTGCACTTCCAGCCTTTAATCCTCCCCAGTAAGGGGAGGCAGAATAGATATGCCCCATTTCAGCTTCCCACCTGGTGCTCCAGTTCTCCCAGTACGCAAAGATGGGTTTGTGCTCATCACGCAAGGGATAAGGTGCAGATGCACATTAGCTCATCCTCAGCCCTGCCTCTGTGGGTAGCAGCTTTTGGCAACCAGGTAGGTTGGGAAGTAGGAGCGGCAACATCTCAAACAGCTCCACAGGGATTCATTTCACACGAGGATGGTTATCAGAGCGTGCAGACAACTAGTACCTTCAGCACAACTGCATTAACACATCTCAGTAAAACTCCCTGAGACTCCAAGAGAGAAAATGCCACATGGGCAGCTAATTTCCACCTAATAGCACATTTTCCTCTGGCACAAGCTATAGACTGCAAGTGCTTCACGAGCCATTTGCAGGAACATTTGTAGGGACTACTGAGGAGCTCAGAAACTTAATTATCTTTTTTAATATGATCTGTGTGATTTAAAAACCTATTTGGACTTCAGGTGCCCTGGGATCTGTAATCCCTGATCTAGTTGCTCAGCTGGCACAATCTTGAAGTTACCATACAGGCCACTCACATTGCTATAAATTGCTCTACCTACTCACCAAACCCTCAAACATGCCCCCAAATCCACCATCCCAAACTGACAGAGAGAGAACCAAAACCCCAACAATCACCTCCTAATCCTTATCCATTAACTGCCTGAGTTTCCCAAATGATGGCAAGAGTACAAATCCCTGTTCCTGGGGTCAGCAAACTTTCAGCACAAACAAATGCCCAAGCATCTTTAGACATAAAATATACATATATTTAGGGAAGTTATTATGCTTCTCGGAAACTTTTTGCAATACTATTACCAAGGCTCAACAGCAGTTTTTAGAGCCCAGTGGCAGTTCACAGCTTGAACCAAGACACATCACCCACAAACCTTCTTACTAATAATGGCCTGCAGGGCTGGAAAGCCCCTGTGCCTCTCTCAGCCCATGCTGTGCTGAGGTGACATGCCTGGGTGCTCAATTTGAATATGTACAGCTGAGACCACCCACGGGGAAGCACAGATCCTGCCTCTGAGCTGCCATCCTGACCCCAGTGATGCAAGGTGAATGGGGCAGGGGAAAGTGTTCTCATTTCTCTACCCCAAAAATATTTCCACCAAGTGATGGTTAAGAGTGTTCATCAGAATTTTGGGGTTTTTTAAGGCATCTCAATGCAGGAGGATATGCCCAAAGTGGAAGAATACGCTGGTAAAATTCCTGATGCCCTGACCCTTGTACTCACTGACTGATGCTACATGATCCCCAAAAGCCAAACTCCTATCCTTTCTACCAAGACCAACATCAGACTATCACTCAAAAAAAATTAGCCCTGGGGTATTTTCATAGCATGTGAATATCTCTGATGCAGAGCCTAAACGGAAGAGGCCTTAAAGGCATTTTCTACTTTACGAGGCAGGGACCTAACTGTGCCTATGTTACAAGCCATCATTCATGAGTTTCTGCTGGAGCCAAATGCAATGTATGTTTTTTATTTTACACGTGAGCAGGATCCAGTTCTTTACTCCAAAGTGCTGAAACAGCCTGAAGAACAGAAGCTCCAATGAATGCAGCAAAGTATCAAAATCATAGAACCACAGAATGGTTTGGACAGTAAAGGACCTTCAAGGATCATATAGTCCAATTCCCCTGCTATGGGCAGGGATATCACTCACTAGATCAGGTTGCTTAGAGCTCTGTCCAGCCTAAACTTGAACACTTCCAGGGATGGGGTATCTCTGGGTAACCTGCTCTAGTGTCTCACCACCCTCACAGTAAGTGCTGAGACCCAAATCATGCTGTTGGGACACAGCACAGATCCTCACACCAGATTTTTCTTCCTGGGCTCTCGTTCATGTTTGCTGAGAAATCAGGTGCAGCACCTGACACACCTCCACTGCCCCACTGGAAGGTCCTGCCCCAGGCTGCTGCTGGTGAAAGGGACACACTGCTCAAGCCACAGCTTCTACGTCATGGCCCAGCACCTTCATGGAAACCAACCATCCTCAGCAGTTTAAGGATGGTGTGAACCACAGGTGATGCCCCAGAGTGTGGTACAGGTGGGGTCCCAGCCATCCCCAGGGACACCATCCACACACAGGAAGGTACATCAGGCAGGGCCACACATGCTGCCCTCACTGGCACAGTTCTCACTGCAATGCTCCTTGAAAAAATTCTCCTTTTAACTCCAAATTTTCCTCATTGCTGTATGGCCCTTTGCACCCCTGCAAGCTAAAGCCACCTCAGTCCCTGGCCATCCCATGTGGGTTAACACAGCCCCAGCAGCTCCTGCCATCCTGTACACACCCCCCACCTTCACAGCTCAGCTCCTTTTGCATCTCCCCCAAGGGCAGGTTCCTTTCTCTTGCTCATCACTTCTTAAATCTCACCATCTATTGCTCACACAGCCTTGAGGCCAGTGGTTTTGGAAGCAGAGGGAGGTTCAGACACAGGCTCTCAGGTAGCCTACAAATTTGTCCCTTGCTGTAGTAATTCTGGGGCCTCTCACGGAGCTGAGTACATTGGGCACAACTCTCACTTGCCATTGAGTCAACTTTTTGGTTTTTTGCACTTTACTGCAGTCAGTATTTTGCCCTTAATGATTCCAAAGTAACACGCTGGAACAGCAGTTTCCTTACCTGTTTGTGCACCTTCTGGTTTGTTGTGCTGAAGAAGGGGTATAATGGTTCTGAAAAAACACAAACAAAACAAAAAAACCCAAAGAACCGAGGAAAGTCACTAATGGCATCTATTAAAAACACAAATATTGTATGTGCTGGAGAACAGCTATAAAGCTGCAGCCTTTCAACACTAGCTTTCATTTCAAGGTGACATGAGCTGCCCCATACCCTGTACCCCACTGAGAGAAGCAAAACCTCCCCTGTGAACCTTTTAGATGGACAAACCAAGGAGAAAAGGTGCCAGAGACCCAAAGCACGTTCATGGAAAAGCACGGATAGTGAAATTAAGGTTCCTGGCTCTTGGCATCACACTACAGCAGTTATAAAACAGGATATCCATCTCAGCAGCACAGCTATCAATACTCCAGCATGAGTCATCTGCAATACTTATCTAATGGTGAGTAAGCTGCTCCTGTCGGTCATACTTTCCAGATAGATCTGTGAAGAAAACAAGAAGGAACAAAAAATCTATCAGAATGTGTGATCAAAGAAATAAAATGTAAGGGATGGTATCTGGCCAGCAAGACAGCACCCAAAGTGGCAGAGGGAAAGGTGGTTTGGGGGTCATTGGATGAAACATGCACACCAGGAGCTCAAAGACAAATATTAGGGTACCTATGGAGTAAGTACCACTAAATCAACCATAATGTGACCCTTCCTGCTGGTGGATGCTTCAGGCAACACCTATGGCAGGGGCTGTACATGGCACAGCTTTGGGGACTGGGACTTCAACGTCCAGACGTGTCAGTCTGGGGGTTTGTGCTCATCACTTCCTTGCTTTGCAGTGCGTGATTGTCCAAGAGAGGACACAGTGCTCAGGAAGAGTTGCTTGGGGTCAGTGTCTTTAACGTCCCCAACAGCAGGGAAACCCCAACCCAGCCATGCACTGGGTACAAAACAATCCTGAACATGGGGGATGCTTCCTCACCACCCCCTGTTTTAGCTAAAGCACAACAACTAAACTGCAAATACTTTAGGGGTGAAAATGATGATAGAAAAAGATAAAGACACCTTCTTTCAAGTCTGTTTGATGACAGCAACCACGAATGACTACACAGACTCATTTGCACCCAGCCACATGCGACCTTTGTGTTTGCTGCCTGCCTGTGCCTTGTAGACTCTGGTGAGCCACAGGAGCTGAGGCCGAGCCTTAGAGAACTTTCTCACAGAGAAAACGCTGCTGGGGAGTTGGAGGAAATACCCCAAGGGTCTCCCAAGGGGGTAGGGGTGTCTCACAGAGATTTCAGAGGCAAGCTGGGGAACGGGGGCTGTGAGGGGAGAAAACTCCAAACACCTCCCCAACTTCACATGCCAGAAAGTGAGAGAAAACCCCACGTATGAATCACCCTGTGCTGATATCTCAGAGCCACTAAAGTGTTTCACACAAGCTGCCATGCAGGCTCCTGCCAGAACAGAGGAGCCCACTGTGCAGGGTGGGCACAGTGCTTCTGTCAGCTTGCCTGCAAGTGGGGAGAGGCACAAGGGCCCGGCTGTGGGGACCAACACAAATCACCAAACTCCAAGACCTCCACACCCAAGAGTGAAGCCTGAGATTGCCACCTTCGTCTCCTCCTACCTGGAAGGGACTGGAAAATAAGAGCTCTTGTCATGGCTAGCATTTCAGAGAAGAACAGAATGGTTTGGGTTGGAAGTTGACCTTAAAGATCATCTTGTCCAAATCAACTGCCATAGGCAGGGACAGTTTCCGGGCACAGTAGACCAGGTTGCTTAAAGCCTCATCCAGCCTGGTCTTGAACACTTCCAGACCTGGGGCATCTACAACTCCTGTAGGCAAACTGTTACAGCATCTCACCACCCTCATCATAAAAAAAAAAAATTTTTCTTCATGTCCTAACTGAACCTAGCCTCTTTCAGTATGAAGCCACTCCCCCTTGTCCTATCACTCTATGTCCTTGTCAAAAGTCCCTCTTCAGACCTCTTGTGGCCCCTTTAGGTGTTCTAAGGTCTCCCCAGAGCCTTCTCTTCTCCAGCCTGAACACCCCCAGCTCTCTCAGCCTTTCCTCACAGGTGAGATGCTCCAGCATCTGATCATCTCCATGGCCTCCTCTGGACCTGCTAAAACAGGTCCATGTTCCTCTCATACTGAGGCCAACTGCTGGGCCAATTTCACACTGCATCCCCAGCACTGCTCGGGGTGACCTCTGATTTCCCCACCTGCCCTGGGGACAAAGGCTCTTGTCAGACAAGTGCAGGGACTGGCACAATCAAGAACAAGCTGGACTGTGTTTTTCCTCTGGGTTAAATTTTGTTCAAGTCAGTGTTGCAGCACTGCGAGATCACAGACAGCCAGGTGCCAACAGCAGGGATGGGACAGAAATCAGTTTGAGAGAGTAAAGGCAGCGGGACCTACCCCTGTGGCATGGGAACACTCACACCAGGTGAAAGGGGCCACATAACCACACCCTCACACAGCCATTCTCAGCAATTAATTTTATCAGCCTTGGGATAAAAATGATTCTTTCATTGGAGCACAGGCTCTGTATGGGGACAGTCATTTAGAAATAAAACCAGGCCAACTTAATCTCTCCTGAAATCTCAAACTTATTTTCATATACACATTTTTTCTTC
>WAAE01001787.1:143675-253160 GCA_013400495.1 Nicator chloris | reverse complement strand
TTTTTTTTTTTTTTTTTTTTAATAGGATTGAGAAGAGCCTCCCTGGAGCATGAACTCCATAAGATCCACCTCAGGCAAACACATAATCCTGCCCAGAAACAAACAAAACACCTTAATCCCAACACTCTTATTAAAAAGCTTCCCCAAAAATTAGAAATTTTCTTTTAATGTTTAGCCTAATTATCACTGTAACAGGTGAGATCCATTTGCTCCTAAAGCATCAGCATCCTTCTGTCTCAGCAGGTCATCCTTCTCCTCCTTGATATAGCTGAACTGGGCTGAACAAGCAACCCAGAGCTCCAGGCTTTCCCATCCCAGGTGTTCCTGTCCACCTCTTCCCATTTGAAATTATCTGAAGAACACGAGAACTGGACCCACTAAGCACTCTTGGGAAGGCAACTTGCCTCTGAGAAACCCTCATGTTTTTCTAGATTTTTCTAGATCTCTAGACATTCCTACTAGGGTTTTTTAATTCTGGGTTTGGGGCTTGGTTTGGTAATTTTTGTTTCAGTTATGTTGTATGATCAAAATTGCCTTTAAAACGTCTAAACATGCATTTCATACGAAACTAGTACACAGAGAAGAGGGGGAAAAACTGTCATATCTTCTTGCCAAGATGCAAATAAAGTGCTGAGTAGGAACTGAATTGGCCACAGATGTAATCTAGCCCTGTCAGTGCTTTGGAGCACGTGTGATACAATATTAGACCCAAATTAGGAGATTCCTGCAAATGAAAAGACCATTTTGCCAGCTCAATTTTTGGTGAAAATAAAACCCCAAAAAACCAAGAGAGGTCTATTTGGTCTAATATAGCATTTAGCCTAGCCAGTTTTGCAGGAATAAAAAGAACAAAATCAATAATAACCTACGCAGCGACTTATCACAGTTCTGCACATTTCTATCGGTAAATAAATGTAGCTGTATTACAAGGATTGCCCATCTGTATTACGATACAAAGGCAAACAAATGTGCACTGCCAGCTTTGGACCAAGGCTCTGGAATTTACAGAAGCAAGGAAAAATCAACAGGGGCTTTGCCTGAATAAAGACCGCTGGTTCGAGCATACATGTCTTGTGCCAGTGTTCAGTGAACCAGCTTGGCTTGCATGCGTGTGTGCACAGTTAAAGATAACTAGCTCGATATATTTATATCAAAGAGGGAGAGCGAAAAAAAGCCTCGCATGCAAAACATGGTGACGTTCACACAGATCTTGCAGATCTGGAGGCACCGAGCAGCGCTCTCACAAGAGGTCACAGCTCTCGAGTTAACAGCCCTCTGACGTGGGCCTTTTCTGAAAGGGGAGCTCATTTGGCTGCCCCTACAACTGCTGTTGTACACAGAGCTGGTGCAAAAGTCACATAGTAAGCATGCAGTGAGGTGATGCAGCACTGCAGTCATCCAGCTTCTCATCTTCTGCCTACTAGAGAACACTTCTGGGCTCCTTATTTTGGGCTCGGAAGTTTGAACATAGGATTATTAAAAGAAAATATGTGAAAAGTCTGTTCCTCCTAACTACTAATGTGTCTGTTTGTTTAGGTAGCACCTTTGTGCTGGTACTGGTGAAGCAATTTTGTTTTTAATGGAGCAAAATTGCAGTCACTTGTGGAATTCAAGAGAACTGCAGCTCAGCATCATCTCCTCTGCAGTCATCTGCTGCATTTACATCTGGTTTGGTCACTCAGCTCCATGCAGCTGCTCCAAGTGCACATCCCAATCCCTACAGTAACTTGTAATTCTCTTGGGGTATAAATATAGCCATCACCTAAGACGTTTGCAGCCATTAATTACATTTCCAGCTGTAGGTACTGCGAGATGCTATCTCTCTTCGAAAGCAGCAGCCTTGACTCAGCACACGCCGGAGAGAGGCAGAGACCGTGCTTCTTCACTTTCTTGAAAGGTCAGCAAGGGAACGCCCCGGAAACCCTGAGTAGTAACACCTCGTCCTTAACCCAAGTACAGGAGCTCTATTTAAGCAGCTGACTGATCACAAGAGCTACAAGGACACGTGTCTGCTCAGCAGCACCCAACTGGAAATGCGGATGCCTTTTATTAGCCGCCCTTGTATTTAGCTTGGCTCGGAAAAGCGTGCTGCTCCGCTCCGTGGGTCCTGCAGCGTATGGAAGAGCAGTTATTAGTGAAGCCAATTACAAACAACGTGGCTACTTAGAGGGCTAAAAATAGCCTGGTGTATTAATAGATGGAGTGAAAACTGGGACACGGAAGATGACGATTCTGATCTTGAGCACAGCAGCATCCTACATGATCTCGGGTAATTCTCTTCATCTGTGTGTTTTGTTTTCACAGTTTACAAAGCAGGCAGGAAAACCTCTTCTCAGAAAGGCTGAGAGGCTGAATTCCTCAGCATCCAGGAGCGCTGCGAGGTCCTCTCTTGAATCTCCACACAAGTGCAAAACACTCCTGTGTCAGCTGAGCTGGCTCTGTGACAATAATTTCACGCCATTTATGTGGCAACTCAGGTGGCAGTTCCCAGAAAGCTGTAACATTTACCTTAAATACCTGAGTTCACTAGTCACTGATCAAAGGAATGCAGCCTTTGGAAATGGTTTCCAGTTGACCTGGAGCTGCTGGAGCAGAGTGGCAAGTGAAGCCCTCGGTGCCCACCACTGATCTGCAGACAGGAAGACCATTATTACAAACAGGGAAGTGTCTGACTCATTCCATGCAAACTTTAGCCAATTTAAAAACCTTGTGATTTTCATCTAGCTAACGACCAGAGACACAAAGACTTGTAATGACTTCATAAACCTCCCTGCCTCCCCAGCAGACAAGCTCAGTCTCAGCCCAGCACCCGAGAGCACAAACATGAGAAATCAAGCTCTTCCTCCCCCAGTCCACAGCCTCTCAGCCGATCTAGTAACAAAAGCAAACAAGACCCTGACTTACCCTTCCAGGCTGGACAAATACCACTGCTGTGCTGGAGGACATCTCCTGAACAACAGGAGACCACACCAGCCATCAGAGGGAAAAGACAGAAGGAGCCATAGCTTGTTTCCCAAATCCTCATGTCCCAGAGAAGCTCCAGTGCCAAACCTGGCCAGTCTTGCAGGCACCACATGGGCTCCATCTCCCCATTTCCAGGCTTTCTTTTTTTTTTGAAACTTCACAGTGCTGCTGGCTACATGCAGGGTGACAAGATGAGTGCAACCCCTGGTCCATACATGCAAAGCTGCATTTGTGTGGATCAATGCACTGCTCCAGGATGCCAAATTAACCCCTCTACATCTATCCCTCTGATAGAGCTGTTTCTATGAAAAAAAACCCCAAAAGTCTTCAATAATCATGCAACTGCTGTGTTATAGAGAGCTGCGTGACTCCTAATAACTATAATGCAACATACCTTAGTGAGTAAGAAAAGGGAGTGGAAAATTAACGTGCATTTGCAGAGGGATTCATCTATTTATTTAAAACAGAGGGCATGCCTCTGAAATGAGACAATGCAATCCCACGGTCAGTGATAGTTCTACCTTTGCACTGATGTAGAAGAGATAAGACTCTGCCCTTGAGTGTTTTGTTACCTTCTGCTCAAGAGTTCAAGATGATAAAAACAAAACAAAACAAAAACCCCAAAAAACAACAACCTGAAAACAAACAAACAAACAAAAAACAAACAAACAAAAACCCTGCAAGAAAACATAAAAGCCACAAACCAAAACAGTTTCAATACAAACAAACAGGAATGTTTTCTTTAGCCTTTTCTACCATGGAAGGAGTGAGATAAGTGGACGTTTCATATGAGTGTTGTGAAAACAGCTGCAATAAGATAACAAAAATTGAAATATATGTCAGATGCAACCGTCAGCTACTGGCATCTCAGGCTGCAACTGTTCCCATGCCTAATCTCCAAAATGAGCGAACAAAACATCTAACAGGGCTTCCAAAAAATCAGCATCTCTCAGCTGCACAACTGGCTTCCTGACCAGGAGGGGTGGTGGCACCCCCTTAAGTGGAGGTTGAGTCCCAGAGGCAGAGTGCCAAGCAGGAAGAGGAAGGATGGAGAGGGGAAGGAAGAGACACAGGAAGGAGGAGCAGTCTCCTTCCTCCTCGCTGTCTTGGTACCAAATTTCTCAAGGCCTCTGCCACCTGTTGGGTTTTCTAGTGGACATAAATTCCTTTACCACCCTCGAGAGCAGAAGCTCTATGAAACTCAAAGATGCTTCAAGAGCCACGCATGGCCCAACGCAGCGCGAGTTCCTCACTGAACTCCAGCAGCCCCAGGAGAAGACCTAGCTCAAGGCTGAGGTGCTGGAACTTCAGCAGGGCTTCAAGCTCCAGCTTTCCCATGCCATAAGCCTCCTTGGGTTTGGGCGAGGTGTTTTATCTCCCACAGAACTCCACAGCAGAAGGAGGGATGACCCACTCTTCTGCATTTTGCTCCTCACAGGAACTCACCTGCAGGCCTGCTGCAGCCCAGGACCTGGGCAGACACACGAGGACTGCCCAGCACTGAGGGTCTGTGCTGCTGATGGGTGCTCAGAGGTGGAATTCCACAAACCACCAATGGATACATGAAAAGAAAGCAGCACCAAGTTAAGACTGTGGGAAAAAAGAACAGACACACCTGGTGCATCCCTCTTTTTCAATCACACTTCTTTTTTTTCTAACCCATGACTTTATTTTTTCTAAAATATCCCTTTACATTGGGATAAAGCAATTTGTGGAGATGGAGATGCTCTCTAAAGCCAATATCCACTGCACCTGTGACATACCAAAGGATTTTTATCTACTTAAAAGTAGAGTAAGACATTTCAAACTGAAAAAAATTATACAAACTGTCAGAAAAAGTGATTTTTTTTTTCTTTTCTTAAATAACGACCTAAATCATAAGCAAAATGAAACTAAAGTAGGAAAGTGGAAACTGCAAGCAGACATTGGGAAGTATTTAACAACCTCATGCATCTTCCTGTTGGGAAAAGCTTCCCATGAGGAGGTCAGCGGCGGGGGAGTGAAGTCACCGCCGGCTTCCGAGGGCTGCGCTGCCTAATCCGGCGCTGGCAGCGTCCTGAGCCGCGGGAAGGGTCCCTTCCCAGCTCCCCCCGTGGATGAGGGGTCCCTTCCCAGCTCCCCCCGTGGATGGGGGGTCCCTTCCCAGCTCCCCCCGTGAATGGGGGGTCCCTTCCCAGCTCCCCCTGTGGATGAGGGGTCCCTTCCCAGCTCCCCCCAAGGATGGGGGGGTCCCTTCCCAGCTCCCCCCGTGGATGGGGGGTCCCTTCCCAGCTCCCCCCGTGAATGGGGGGTCCCTTCCCAGCTCCCCCCGTGAATGGGGGTCCCTTCCCAGCTCCCCCCGTGAATGGGGAGTCCCTTCCCAGCTCCCCCCGCGGATGAGGGGTCCCTTCCCAGCTCCCCCCGTGGATGGGGGGGTCCCTTCCCAGCTCCCCCCGTGGATGAGGGGTCCCTTCCCAGCTCCCCCCGTGGATGGGGGGTCCCTTCCCAGATCCTCCCGTGGATGAGGGGTCCCTTCCCAGCTCCCTCCCAGCTCCCCCGCCGCAGGACGGAATCCGCCTGACTTCATCGGAAGTGAATCCCCCCTTTCCCTGCTCCCCCTCCGGTCCCCCATTCATCTTGGGAAGGAGCCTGGCAAACCCTGGGGGGATTACAAGGCAGGGGAAGCAGGAGGTTAAAACAGTCTGAGGCCCCTTTCAGTCTAAAAGACAAAGTAATTGCGAAGCTAAAACAGATGCTTTGCTGAAAATAAAGAGTGGTTTACACAATTCTTAGAGAGAAGCCAAAAAATGAAAATACTGTACAGTCCCAGGAAACTGAGAGCATCCTGTTCTTATAAATAGCTACAATACTTGTGTCTACAATAACATTATTCCAGCATTTTGAAATGATGCTAAAAAATTACATTTATTATTTGAAGGATAAATTTGAGATGGTACAAAAAAGGAGACCATGCTGCTGAATATGATGTAATGAAAGCATATATATATATATATTTACAATCTACTTCCATGAGTGACATGAGGAGGACTGAAAGGACCAGCCACCCAGGCACAGGGACAAGCAACTATCCATTTAAATGAGCTCTCCATAAACAGAGCAAGAGATGCCCAGACAAAGCCATGGAGAGTTTAAGTCAGCCAATGTCCCTTATAAATGTAATTATTGTTGATTCCTGTCACATTTGGTAGGCTGACCTGATTCCCTGGAGAATCAGCGAGGAGTGATATTCTGAGAGAACATTTCTGTAGGTTCACTAACGTTTGTCCAGGGCATTTTATGGTGCTTTGATCCAGCTCACCTGTGTAGGTGAAGGGATGTTACACTCAAGCTCTGGGCTCAGCCATTCCTCCACCTTTCTACAGAACCTGCCACCTCTGAGTTGCAGCAGTTGCCAGCAGTGTCTTGGCATGAGCATGTCTCTGCTGCTGAATGGACTGAAAATGTCATGTTTCTTCCCTCTCAATTAATGCAAATGGATCAACTGAAATAGGAGCTTGCAACTTGCAGGATTTCAAGAATCACAAAGTGGTTTGGGTAGGAAGGGAGCTTCAAAGATCATTCAGTTCCAATCCCCCCTGCCATGGGCATGGACACCTTTCACTAGACCAGGTTGCTCAAAGCCTTATCCAACTTGGCCTTGAACACTTCCAGCTATGGGGCTTCAACAACTTCTCTGGGGAACCTGTTGCCAGTGCCTCACCACCCTCACAGTGAAAAGTTGCTTCCTTATCCCCAACCTAAACCAGCCATCTTTCAGTCTGAAGCCATCCCCCTTGTCCATCACTTCATGCCCTTGTAAAAAGTCCCTTTCCAGCTTTCTTATAGCCCCCTTTAGGTACTGGCAGGTGCTGTAAGGTCTTCCTAGAACCTTCTCTTTACCATGCTGAACAATCCAAACTGTCTCTGTTTTATCTCACATTAGAGGTGCTCCATTGGGACACAAAAGTAGATAAAAGTAGCTCTCCTGGAAGTGAGCCCATCTGGAGTTTGGGCTCTATTGATTTATCTGTTTGATCAACACCTCTGTCTGCTGCTTCAGAATGGCTAAAGGACTTTGATTTGTGTTCTCTCAATCTCTGGAGCTCTGCGTGAGGAGCAAGTCTGCCAAGTGAAGGAGCAACACAACCAGCAAGATTTGTCTCTACATAGTGTTGCTTTCCAGAAAGTTTGAAACATCTGTGCAACTGTCCTGGGACCTGCCAGTGAAACTGCTGCAGTTGCTCTCTGGCAGTTCACACCAGACCCTGCCTCATGGGTTTGACATTCACTGGCTACTTAGGCTGAATTCAAGGGTCTTGAACTTGGGCACTTCAAGTCATCTCTCATCCCACTAGCAGCACCGCTTTTCACAGACTTCCACTCTCTGTCCACAGGTGGTTTTTCATCCCTGGGTTGAAGCCAGACTAGTACAGAAGTGACAACCCTATTGTTGTTATGTGGTCAGAATACCCACAGCTCAATTATAGCCAAAAACTACTACCTGGAAAAAAGAGATACTGACTTTTCATATATAGAATAGTGGCAAACAATGGAGAAGAGGGGGAGGAGGAATGAAAAAAAAAGATCAGAAAAAGGAAAATAAGGGTGGGGGGCAGGGGGAGGGAAGGAGACATGAAAAAAAGGATGGAAAGAACAAAAGGACCTTGTGGGATGACTCTAGTAGGGTTCAGGCACTAATCCAGGACTTCTTCACCTGGCATATTGCCCATGGAGAACAGGCACTGCATTAGGTACCAGGTCTCCTGCACACTGCTGGCCCCAGGCTTTAATCTTCCTCCTGCACAGACGGCTCCACGATCACGTTTCAAGCCTTATAAATTATTTACATCAGATACGAGGAAGCAGAGACATTAGAGATGGAAAAGATGCACCAGCCCATCCCCTGGGGAAGAGAGCTGGATCCTTCCCCGTGTCACACGAGCAAAGCAGTGATGCTCTGTCTCTCCTTAGGAAGGTGTTTTGCTGCTCCATGCTCTTATCAGGCTGAATTTCTTCACAAAGCCTTTGCATAAATTGCATTTATTTTGACCTCTAATCCCTTCCTTCTGGCATTACCACCTGCCTGCATCCTCTGCAGCCCTCTGGAGTTGTACAACACCACTAAGATACTTCCTTCCTCAAAGTTTGCCAAAGACATGAAATATCCTGTAAAACTCAGTTAAAGGTAACTTAAAGAATAACCCAGCAATCAAGTACTTAAAAAAATAAAAATAAAAATCGGATTAATTTTGAAAAAGGAGGACTTTCACCTAGAACTTTGCTCTTCCTACCTTCACTCCCAGAGTGGGAGGGCAGTTGCTAGCTAGTGATGTGGTCAGCAGGAAAATATTTCCTGAGCTATAGACCGACTGCTCTGTAAAGTTACTCCTGCAGCACCAAATAAAGGACTCCAGAGCAGCTTCATCCTTCCTTCCACAATGCTCAGCCAGCTGGAGTTTGTGGGATGGGGCAGCACCCAACTCCCTGAATGCTTGACAAAGTCCAAGACAAAAAAGCACAAAAACAAGGACAAAATAACTCAGTCCCCACCCCCAGTACCACATTTTGAGAGCTAACTCCCTCCTGACAACTGAGATAGAGTACATAAAGGAGTGTGTCATGCTTTGAACTCCACGGTAATTCACCTCCTTGCCAGGATTTACACATTCTTTCTGTTGGCTCCAAGAGTTGCCAACACTTCCTTCACTTACAGAGCTTCATGCAGATGAAAGACTCCTGCTGAGAGTTGTCAAGATTTAGTGCAGTTTTGGTTCAGATCAGGAAAGCACTTACATGTGCTCTTAAATACTGCCAAAGTCAAGGGCACCCGGCTGCACTCGAAAGCAACCAGGAGGAACCCCTTTTTTCATTGGAATAAAAAGGCCTGTAGAATCTTAATTAAAGCTAGATGGAAATTACATAAATGAGCTGCTTGTTACTGTAACAAATCAGACGGGAAGATAATCAAGTACAAGACATGAGGACAGAAACTGGATGGGGAAAAGCTGGCGCTGAGGGTTTGCTTGAGCAAGCACAAGGTGCAGGACACAGGGCTTGCCCACAGCACCTCTGAAAACAGGCTCTGTTTTCAAGACACCAAAGTCAGAAAGAAGAGGCTCCCAGGTACTTTTACTGAAGAATCCCCTTCTAAAAATGTATTCTGGCTTGCTCAAAATGGTAGGGACCAAACCAGTCTGCTTTTCCCCCCATGTGTAATGCATTTCTGCTGGCTTTTCCTGCTCTGCTTGCACAGGCCTGTGCTGGTACTGGGAAGCCCTGGGCATGGAACAGAAATTTTGGAAGCTCTTCTATACTCTATACCTGGCTGGCAGCATCTATGATGAACAGATTTATGGATATGAGTATTTGGGAGTATTTGGAAGTTCAGCCTGTTCAGTCCCCATTCCCAAACTCCAAGAGTTACATGTGGGACATCTGACAGTCACCATCAGTGCAGCCCCGACAAGACGGCTGTAGCTGCTCCACAGGTCTCTGCCACTACATCACCCATGGCTGCACCAGAACAGGACCAACACTGGGCACTAACAACGTTCCAGCCATGTGCTTGAGCCACTTCAACCTTCCCATTATGTGTGTCAGTCTAACCCAGATAACGGTTTCTAGTAAGAGCGCTGCAGGTTCCAGGTTGACTGTGCCATAGCAGCTTCTAGAAAAAAAAAATTACCTCAGCTGACAAATAAAATGACAGGTTTTGCTTTTTTTCCCAACTGCAAATTCAGTGTGGGAACTGAAAGCAAAGATGTGAGTTTTCATCACCTCAAGCATGGCCACCCAGCACGTAATCTCGACAAGCTTGCAGTGTGCATGGAATTGGGAGCGCTGGGTGTGTGGGGTACGTGCAGGATGCTTAGTGTGAGTGTGTAGGGTGCCTGCTGTGCACATATAGGGTGCACCTCACAGGCATCTGGGGTGATCTCCGTGGGTATGCAAGGTGCACAGTGTGGGTATGCTGCCTGAGCCCAGCTCACCGAGGTTATCTGCAACAATGCAGACGTCACAGCCAGACATGATGCCTGAGACAATGGCCACACAGTGCTTGCACTCAGCAGTTGGAGGAAACCCCTCTGCTCTTTTAACAAATCAAACATGATCCTGCAAGTGTATTAAAAGCAGGCACCCAGCTGGACAGGCCAGGCTGACAACTGGGAGTTACCAGCTGGTCACCTCAGATGGTCACTAGCCCTAAACACAGCACTTCCACATAACCTCCCCAATCCCTCACTGAGGCAACCATCTATTCCCACAGGACAGGAGAGCACTGCATCCAAAGCAAACAAGCAATGAACAGCCACCTCAGCAAGAGCCAGGTAATGGGGAAAAGCATGACTGTGCTGTGATGGCATGCAGACACTGCTGGGAGTGAAGCCCAAGGGCTAGCTGGTCATCCACTGCCCTGGAGACCTCCATCCCAGAATGACCTCAGGGCAGTGGTTGCTCAACTGCTGGTGCAGGGCCAGAGGCTGATGGGCAGGCCTGAGGTTGCTCCACTAAGGTCAGGGTGATTCAGCATGATTGAGGGGGAAAATGGTGAAGAGAAAAGGTCTGAAAGAAGGAGGACTCAGCCCACATGTGACAGCACCTGCAGCTGCCTGGGACTCCCATGCTGCAAGCTGTGATGGATGCTGGGCTTCGCCACCAGAATGCAGGAGGAAGGATATAGAAAAAACTGAAGATCAGGCTATGGATGCTGTTTCAAGAGGAGGAAGATGGCTGCACATCCCCAGCAGTGCCATCCACGAGAAGGGTGGCACTGTCCTGCTCTCTGACCTCTGCCACCCTACCTTAGAGATGGGGCACCCTGGGGATGCTGCACCCATCAGCCCTAGCATTTCTTGACAGCTGCTGCAGACGGCAGAGGAGCCTCCCCAAGGAGTCACTCAGAGCACAGCCTTGGCCCACTGCCACACCACAGAGGGCTGTTATCTTTGGGCATCTCATGGGGCACTGCAGAAAGCAGTGCTGGTGGTTTGGCTCTGAAATAAAGTGGTCTCCCCTGGGCAGCATTGCTCAAAGATGTGTCCCATGCTTCCAGGAGCATGCCAGGATTGAGCCAGGAAGGGTGCAAATAGTGGGACCTTCAGCCACAATGTCCTCACTGTACTGGGCATAGTTCCCACTCTTATACTGACCTAAAGAATGGCTTCTGATGGACACCCAGGACTTGACTTCCTGCTGTGCATTACATGGCTGCCACAGGCCAGCTTGATGATACTTGTAAGTAAAGGGGAAGTGAAGTACCTTGCCATGGTCACAGATAAACTGAAAAACTCATTTGAGACCACTTAGCAGAAGAAATTGATGTTGCACATTAAGTCTCTCTCTGTCAAAGACGGCATTTTACCATGTTTATTTTGATCTGAGAAGATGACCCTGCCCTTAGTACAACACTACAAGAGTATTGTCCTGTGGAAGACACCCTCCTGTGAGGAAAAACATGCTAATTCAGAGATACCTTTCCTAGGAACCTCTTCTGGGAAGTCTGACCATGTTTGGGTGGCTGAGTGGGTAGCTACTTTTGCTTCCTGCCCAGGAGGACTCCTAGGAACAAACCTGCCTTGTGGACAGTGTTCAGTTAGGGGAGTTCACCAAGTCCACTGGAGAGCCCCTCCACTCTCCGTGAAGAGCTTTGCCCAGATGCATTGCAGAAGCTCAACATCCCACGTTGTCATTTCTGCTCTAAAAGGCAAAGACAAGGCAAAAAGAAGGTGCTTGGGCTTGGTGGGAGAAGCTTCTCTGTCTCCCTCCTACCTGATTAACCCAGACAACCCCCTGATGCATCAGGGGTAACCAGGGGTTACCAGGTAACCTCCAAAGACAGAAATGGAAAGAGAGGAAGGAAAATAACCTGTCCTTAAAGAGGTGGGAGGATGGAGAGATGCAAGCTCTAAGTCTGGAGAAAAGCTGATGCTGTCAGTAGGAGGGGACAGCTTTTCATACCACAGAACTGGAAGCAAAGCCTTTGTCCAGCAGGAGAAAAGAATCCCTGGATGTGAAGTCTGAAGTTATCAGCTGTGCACACGAGGACTTCTAAGAGTAGATGCATTTGCACAGCTCTAAGATGCCCTGTTTAAGTCACATGAACAGTCTCGTTTCCCCTCCTCAATCCCACATCCTCCCAGGCACACGGACAATCCCCAGAGCTTCGATCTGCAACAAAACCTTGACACAAGCACCTCTGACTTACAGACACAAATCCATTTATTGCTGGGCCGGGAGGCTGCACAAAGAGGAGTGGTGTCTCAGAGCTGGGTGCCAGGGCCACTCTCTGATTCAGCAAAGCCCTTGATAAGAAATGTCATCCTCCATTCAGTAATTTTAGCCCCTGAGATAAGAATCTCTATCAGCCTCAAACATATGGCTGGCTGCAGTGCATGCAGCAAAATGAGATGGGTAATTTATTTGCTTGTGCTAAGAGCACTCCCAGACCCAGAAAAGCTGATGCAATGAAATAGTAAGTGCCAAATTACACTCTATTCTTCTTTGAAGACCTGGAAGAGGCTCCTGTGAGATACAAGGGGTTGTATCTCTCTCCTTTAAGCATCAAGCCACCAAGGAGACAACAGTCCTACACGACTAATTGAAGATTAAGCTGGATGGGATTTTCTGAAGTTTGTTCTTCTCATTAAATCCTATTTGTTACACAGGAATTCACACCCACAGATATGACTGGTGCTCTCTATGAAGTGCCAGTAGATGCTTCCCAGGGGAAGAAGTTGAGGGGTTAATGACAGAATTACACAGGACTGAGGGTGAACTCCAAACTCCTGGTCATTAGATCAGGACCATCAGCCCATCAGGTGCTGTGATGTCCCCCAGCAGCATCCAATTTAGTACCTCTGATTTAGGTGACCTTGGCTAATCCATATAAACACAATACTGGGCCTGGGACTGCATGGCTTGGGTTGCTGAGAGTAATGAGCTCTGTAACCTGAGCATGACAGGAGCACCTGATCCACGGGGACAAATGGACACATAGGACACTCCCAAGAAATGCTCAGCACATTTAACCACTGGATTCTGCAAGGATCTGCTGAGGAAAGCTCATTCCTAAAGCACTCTTTCTTATACTCTTTCCTCTCTTAGCTATCACCAAGGGAAATATCAAACTATGTGGTCTTGCTCTATACAGCCACTTCTACTCCCTTTCATCTTTAAAAGTGTGGCTGCTGTTCAATGTGCATCACACATTTTCTCACCTCACCTTTAAATGGGGGAATTTCAAATGCAAGATTAACATCTAAACATCCACTCTGAAACAGAAACGTAGGCTTAACGAACAAATACGTAAGTTTGGTTCTTCCAAGGAACTGGGCCAGACCCAGACTTTAAAAGTCCTTCCTCTCTCTGATTCAAATCTACTTTAGAAATGTAGCAGCTACACACTTAGTCACAGATAGTCTCTTCATAGATGCGAAATCATTGTTGCTTCCTAGACAGTGGTATCTTCCCATCACCATATTTACCCATGTCACTGGCATTTGCACTGGAAAAATCAGCAGTTAAACCAACAACTGAATGAGTCACAGAGGTTAAAAACTTCTACTACAAAGTGATGGTCCTTCCAGCTCAGTGCTGAGACACAAGGGTGAGGGACAGCCAGGAAATCTCTGATCTGAAGAAAAGGCAGGGGGATTTTCACCTCAGTGGAGTTCAGTTCAGCGTTTTTCATCATTGCCAAATTTATTAGGGAATATTGCCATGACAGTACAGGTCCCCATGCACCCCCATGATGGCATGATCTTCATGGCAACATCACACATACCACACATACTCAGAGGAAGAGTCCAATGAACCCTTTCCACCCTCACCGCCACGCAGCCTTCAGAGCGCACAGAGTGCATGAGGTGCAGCAGAGGAACGCGCTATGCCCCCTGTGCCCACGGAGCTCTGTTGTTACAACAGACCAAGCCTGACACCCCTCTGTCATCCTGGCTAGCCTTCTCCTCCAAGGAATGCTTCCAGCACTCCAGAGCCCAAGGTCCAACACGGGAGGAGCCATGTATGTTTATGAGGAAAAACATTTGCAGCAGGAAAGAAGCTAAAAACTAAATCAAGCTTCAACTTGCTTTTCCGCAACCAATGTTTTCCAGTTCCCCACAGGTAGTAAATTGAAAACAGGTAGTTTTGCTCTATTTTCTGCCTTTCTCCTCTTGTGGCTTTGGGCAAAGCAATGTGATAAGCCCATACATTTCAGCTCTCTCTGTATCGCATCAGTTGGGGAAACACAGCACTGTCCTACTCTGGAGCTGCAAGGAGTGCAGTGCAAACAGTGTCAGGGACTTGTCATCCTCTCTGCCACTAAAAGAGCAGCAAGTTCCTCAGGCATAAAGTAAAGGCACAAGCGTTCTCTAGAAACAGCATGTTTCATGTGTGTGTGTGTGTGTGTGTATGCAGAGACATTTGAAAAATTAAGTCTAAGATATGTGAACAACTAAGGCAGTCAAGATTTGCTGATGATTTTTACATGAAGCCTTCTCAAGGCATGGGTGATGCAGGACACAGGAACAGGACAGAGACTGGGGGCAGTAGGAGAAACTACTCAATGCATGGACTCCTTACTCATCTCACTTATTTTCTGATGGATATTTCAGTGACGTACAAAGGAAAGAAAATGTTTTGTGTTTTGGGGGGTTTTTACCTTGTTATAAAACTTCAGTCCCACCCTGGAGGTCAGGAAGCTGGGTTGTAGCATCACCTCTTCTCCTTCTTCCTGTATCTTCCCCTGGGCACACTCTTCTCAGGCAAAATCAGTCTCTAAACCAAGATCTATATGCCAGGCTTCTCTCCTTTTGAGCACTCCTTCCAAGAGTAACACAGCATTGATTTTCATTACTTGTGCAAAGCAGCCAACTCCATTCTTTCTCCTTGTGTGACACTGGAAATACAAATTTAAGCTCTTCTGTCCCCAAAGTCTAGGGGGAGGGTTGCCTGGCAAGTTCAGAAAGTCTTCTGAAATACTGTAATCCAAGCCAAATTGCATCAAGTTTTATCATCAAGTTTTATCATCCAAACAGTGGATACACCTATAAAGAAAACAGAGTTTTAATATCTGGATCAGGACAGATTGACAAACCTTCAGGTTTTATAGATGATTTCTACTAGTATCAAGAGAGTGATGTCTGGTTCACCCTTCAAAGGACACCCCGACCTTGCAGCACTGACAAAAGAACATCTTGTTGTTGCCTCAAGATTCAGCCAATGGGAGGTACTACTCGAACAGAGATGAATAAGAGCTGACAAAGAAAGCTGAAAAATCCAGTTCTATCATCCTTGTGGGATTTAAAGATCTTGATTTTTTTTCCTATCATTCTGAGTAAGTGGAAAGAAATATAAAAATCTTGAAATTTTGAAGGTTGCTGAATTGAAACTCATTTTGACTTGAAGCACTTTGTTTCAACAGTTGGACAACTTCCCTTTGGAGTCACTAACTTTTACATTTTGTATTATAACTTACATTAGAAACAAAGACTCCTTTCAAACACAAACTAAAATGCAGATGTAGTCAGAAAGTTTAGATGTACTGTCAGTAGCCAACCCTCTCAAAACTTTTACTGTACCTTTCCCAAAAAGGATTTACTGAAGCTGACTGCCTCCTGAGAGTGCATTCAACTTCAACAGGCACAAGATTAGTGACAAAGTAACAGTTCAAACCCCGACAAAGGAAACATTGAGCTATTTTAATCAAATTAAGTGGATTTTAATACACAATACAATACAGTTAGCTTTACATGTAAATTCTACCCTAAGACAATGTAAGTGTTCAACTACAGACTCTCACAGACTAGCAAAATGGCTACACTGTGTGCTGATTATTACTACTGTAGACATTGCTCTGCTGGGTATAACATACTGCTCCACTGAGGAGGCAGGAACAACTCCAGAAATCATATCTAGATTAAATTCTAAGTTTTTTCAAAAGTGGCCATTTTTTTGTGTGTGCAGAGAGAAACAAACACAGCATTTAGGTACTTTATCTAAACTAAAGACTTCCATGATGTCCAGGAGCTCCTCCACTGGACACTGGCCAGACACAAGCAACCCAACATAATGGTCCCGAGAAAGAAAGAAGCAGCCTTCATCTGTGTTCAGGGGACATTTGAAAGAGATGGAAAATAAACACAATGGAGATGTCTACAAAGATTATTTGAGTGGGAAGAGATGCAGAGGAAGGGGCCAGCAGCCCTATGCCATTAGGGAGGACCTGCAAACTAACTCCAGCCTAGCAACTGAGGATTGCCAGCGTGGGCATGTGACACAGAAACTAACTCAGGTTTAGGAGGCAGCTGGGAATAACTTGTAATTTAGCTTCATAAAAGAAGAGCTCCTATATCAATGGAAGCTTGGTCCTACCCAGATTTAATGTTCCTAGTTTCAGAGACCAACAGTGAAGTGGGGTCCCTGCCCTACAGTCTCTTCCAGCCCAGGCCTTTCTATGATATCATTCTATGAGAAGCAGGAAAGCTGGTTTATGCTGCTGAAGAAACTTCTTCCTTGGGTGCAGGATGTGGCACAGGAGGTACAAAGGCACTGATGCTCAAACACACCTCTGCTAGGGAAGCCAAACAGCATGGTGCATTGCCAGCAGAAACAAGATCATAGCTGGTGTGGTGGAAGCAAATGGCTCTGGCATGCCCTGGGAGCATGGGAGGTACAGCTTAGAAGATGGCAACTGGAAACAAGGTGGGCCCCAAGCCATGAGGGTGGTAATGCCATCCACAGCTCCAGAAAGGTGTCTCTCTGACCATCTCTTGCTGCTTTCTGTGCTCACGTGACAAACATTTACAAGCCATGCTGTCTCTCTTGCTTCAAGACCTACAATGCTGTTTCAGGGTCTTTACTCTCTGAAGGACCACACACACAAACCAAGGTGCTGTACAATGTCCACCTCCATCCTGTGAATCACCCAGCTGGGCTGCTCTCTGACATGTAACCAAGAGCACTTGATGGCCCATCCTTGGCCAGCTCACGGTGTTGTGTCACTCGTTAGAGAGGAATAAACAGGAATAGGATGAGATCTACACCTTTGGGCCATTCATCTCACAGACACCTACCACACCAACATCTCCTCCTCACAGAAGGGCTTTGCCACACCCCAACCACGTTTCCACCTTCCTCCCCCATTTTAACCTGCATAACCTCTAACATCACCCCACCATCCCCGGAGGGAGGTGACACACAAGCCTTTATACAGGGAGATGAGAGCTTCTTTTCTTCTTCAAAGACCTTGTGGCTGCCATCACCCTTCAAGACCAGGTGTCCATGTCAGTACTTTGCAGTGAGCACCACAAACTGGTCTGCTCTGGAGACACACTCTCTGTGACACTGAAAACCAGCCACCAGCAGAAGCCATTGAGGAAGAGGGAGGAAGAGCAGCGTGGTGTAAGGAGCTGCAGTGCTCGCCAGGTCTGAGTCCGTATCGGAAGGGCTGTGACCCAGGGCTTGGAGTGTGCAGCCTAGAAAGACACTGCACTGGCTCAGGGCACTGGGAATTATGGAACGTTATCCTCAGGCTGCTGGCAGTATTCCCTTGGGCAGGGCACAACGCTGACACAGTGACATTAAAAGCACAGCTCCCAGCAGCATCCTGGCTGCCCAAAGCCCTGGCATGGGGCAGTTGAGCTGTCCCAAAGCTGACCCTCCTGGGAGGAACACCACATGCTGACAATCCTGGCACAGGGATTAGCAAGGCAGTGTTGAAGTGCTAAACAGATACAACCAGGGAGAGAATATTCCCACTAATGAGGGGACAGGCAGGAGTATCTTTTCACACATCAGTCGCTGCACAAGGAGAACTTGCCCTGCTCTCAGCTGAAGTCGATGTTCAGACAGACAAATGTCTTGCCCACATGGCTGAGTTGCAACAGCATAGGTACACAGTGACCTGTAACCAGGCAAACCTGGGGCACAGCACTTACAATTACATGCAAGACTACTTCCAAACACCGCACACAAATGGTAAAAGCAAGAATAATTTGGGTTACAGTCTGGATTGCCTTCCTTTCCCACGCTTCCTTGGCAGCTGCTTGTCCTTGCTTCTGCTGCTAAGCTTCCCCCTCCTCCATTTCTGCATTACTCATAAATTAGCATCGCACACAGCAGCAGGCAGTAAAACACACCAGCAGCACTGCTGAAGGCATTGACTTCAACAGTGGCTTAAGCAGATGTGCTGAGGAAACATCTGGATGTTATTACCAAAAAGCTTTCTAGGTTCCCCATCAGATCAACACCTCTGTTTCCTCCGAATCATTAAACATAAGAAACAACATAGAACCAATAATAAAAATGCCTCAGTTGGAAATACAGTTAACTCCCTGTGGCTAGTATCTAGAAATTCACCAGCACTGACCCAAACCCCCAATGGCAGCAGCCAGCCCACGACCCCCAGGCAAGAAGCTTGGTGCTACACTCCATAGCCAGCAACGAGAGGTTTGACTGGCACACAGCTTGCAGGTTAGCCATCTCCTTGATTAATCTTCATGGGAGAAAACAATCCATCAGGATCTGAAGAGGTCAAAAAAGCCTGCAGGACTTTGGAGCCAGTGGTATGCATCTGTCCTGTCCCACCATGCACTGGAGATACATCTCAGTGTTATTTCCCTCTTGTGAACTACTTTCCTTCCCCCAGCTCTGTAAAACACATCCCTAGCAGCTCTCAGCTTTGTAAAGATTTTTGATGTGTGGCTGGTACAGGGAGAAAGGTTGGACTAAAACTCATTTCAGAATACAAACCAAGAAAAAAAAAAAAAAAAAAAAAAAAAAACAACACATCAAAAAGATTAAAGAGACACTTGGCATATTAAAGAAATGGGTGCGTGGAAACTTTTTAACCATACAAGACCTACAGGACTGGCTGAGGTAAAAGGCATAATTAGCCCAACGTGAGCTCACAAGGCAGCTCCATGGTGTTGGCTCCACAGACCAGGGATGTCACGTACCAGCAGAGGCCCTGTTATCTTCGGGCCTTGGGCTGGCACGGCTGATGGGAGTGTGGGGTTTCATACCTGTACCCACACTTCAAGAATACTGCTGGAAAAACTGGAGAGAGTTCAGAGGACAACCACAAGAACAAACCCAGGCTTGTAGCAAAGAGCTCAAGCAAGTCAATCAAAGAGAAAGTTAAAAGGCACTTTGCAGCCTGTAGGTACCTGTCAGAAGAGTGCTCTCAGCGTGCCAGACAAAGGCATAACGAGACCAAAGGTTGAAAGTTGAAGCTCAACAGAAAACCAACCAGAAACGATACCATTTTGCAATACTTCAGGTAATTAACAGAGAGAAAAATCCTCCACTTGGCATGGCCAAGGATCTAGCACAGGCAATTTTTAAGATAAGAGGGGATGTTTCCACCTTTCTTCTCCTGCTTTCCCAAAAATGTATGCTTGGTTCCATTCACAACTGCTGACTGCAGAGTGGAAATTAATTCAAGGAATCTCTGTTATACAGCAGGTCAGACTAAACAAACACTATGACCTAAAAGCCTAGAAATCAGTGAAGTACAAAGAACAAGAGACTCAATTATCAGTGGTCAGGGTTGTCCAGCCTCAGACATCCCTGCCCCATCCAAAGGTCCTCTGCATCCCATCACTATCCAGATGTGGATTTTGAAGAGCAGCTAAAGTGCCAGATCCATACCACAAGCTGCAAAATAAAATGCTGTTAAACTGAGAAACCGACTCTTGATGTTTTTTTTCCCAGCTAAAAAAACAGGAAAAAATCATATTCAGACAAAAGCGAGTTAAAAAAAGTTACACTCACAGGGCAGAAACAAAGCATAATGTAAGAAGTAAGGATTTTACAGTGAGAACAATCACTCATTGGAATAACGTCCCCAGGGAGATGGTGGAGCCTCCATCACTAGAGGTCTTCAAGATACAACTGGATAAGGTTGCTACAATCACCTTGGCTCCCTTTCCCACAAAAGACTGAACCAGACGATCCTTTCCAGTCTGGGCCGGTCTGTGGCTTCACAAGAGGCACACAAAACTTTCCTGACTACAAGCACTTGAGCCAAAGGAATGAAGCTCCCAGTTCTGACACTCTGAAACCACCCACTGATGTTTATCATAATTATGCTTCCAGGATCCCTTTGTGCTTCTTGATTCCAGGATCTTCACATCTGCTGGGTTCCTCTAAGCCTCAAAAGCACATCCCAGGACATAGACCCTGACTGCATTCTCTCTAGAAGGGCTGGAAAGCCCTCCCTGCAAACAAAATTAAAAGAAGTAAATTTCAGCTCCTGTCTGGTTCCTTTAAAGTTTTCATCATCATGGTACTGGTTCATGGTTGTGCATTTGCAATACCTTCCCTCACTCCTGAGTCTTCTTCCTTTAGGGGTTAAAATGTGGGGGGCTCACTGTGACAGCCACAGGATTAACAGGATAACTAATCTGTGGCAGAAAAACCTAGGGAGTTGCTATTGCTCCCTAGGAAACCTGGAGGCTGCAGTCAAAATCCAGCCTCCACCAACCGTAAACCTGCACTTGGTAGCTGGAAAATACAGAGGGAACCAGGGATGGGGATGAACTTTAGGGGCTTCAAAGCATAACAATCACTCCCAAAGACTTTAGGACCATTGGGTCACCCAGTCTGAATCTTGCATAAGGGAGGTCACAAGTTTCACTCCTACCTTTGATTTGAGCTAGTGTTTGCCTAAGCCCCACCTTCCAGGGAGGCATGCAGGCTCCATGCAAAGAGATCAAGATATGGAGATGGTAAGTCACCTTTTTGATGGCTGGCTCAAATACTTAAAAGCCTTTGGTATTTAAAAAAGGCACTTTAACTCTGATTTATCTGCACTGCATTTGCAGCCAGGGGTGCCTGTGATATAGCTGCTGGCTGCAGGAGGTGCTTTGCCTGATTTCCTCAGCTGTTCACAAAATCCATCTTCAGGAGAAACCCTGGGGCCTCTCTGCTCTCTTCCCCTGCAGACAGCCTGTCTTCTGTCTCCACCCTTTTTTCTGTATTTATAATCGCCAAAGGAGAAGAGGAGCTTTCAAAGGATTTAGCACAAGTGCCTGGCAGGGAATTGCTTCTGGGGGTGGCTGGTAAGCAGAAGAGGGGAGGAAAGGAAAGGCAGAGCAAACACTTTCATCCCCATTGTTTCCATGCCAAGGTGAATCCACACATTTCTCCACACCCATTTCCCCCCACCCCCCCAAACATCTCCTGCTCTCTTACCAGCTTTTCCATGTACTCACACATATAAGGCTGCCCTTCCCCAAACATCCTCCTCACATGCCTCAGAACCACAAACTCCTGTGACCCTGTGCCATTCTCCCACAGTCTCGTTAACAATAATTATTACCCAAGTTACTAAACCTGCTCCTCAGTGCTCACCTCTCAAAGGACAATTCTAACCTGCTGCTGGCTGGCAGCACTCACCACCAAGCAGGGAAACCTGGGCTAAAGAAGATGCTCACACCAAATACACCCGATGGAAACAGGGATCACATTCCACTACTCAGAGCTGCATCTGCACAGAGAGCTCCTCTTGCCTACCCTAGGTGCCATCTGCAGCACCCTCAACCCACTTGTAAGGGCACAAGTTTCAAGAGGCTGTACTGAAGCTTCAGCACTTCCACAGAGTCTTTGGTATTCAAAAGGCTTATTTTAAAACTGGGTTTGTTTATCTCTAAGCACAGATTCATTTCCAATTTATGTCAGCAAAATAAAGACCAAAATGCAAAACTAAAATGAAAAAAGAGCTCGCCTGACTTGGAAGCCTAAAAATAGACCTGTGTATTGCAAAGAGTGAACTGTCAGGTAAAGGCTGTGGATTGAAGGTTCAAATGAATAATGAGTTTGTTTTTCCTGCTTCAATTCTTTCCTGCTGTTATCACTGCACAAATAAGTCAGCACACGCTAATTACTCTGATGGCAATTTCCTGGGAACTGGTACTTAAGTATCAGGCCAAATTTATTGCCAAGCATCACAGACTAGTCCTCCCCCTGCACTCCCAAACAAACAAACAAGCCCAGCTGCCAAATCCCCCTGTCCTTTCCTTCATCACTGCAGACCCACCCCTGCCAGCATGGTCCCACTCCTGACTCCAACCTAAACTGCAGGATCTGCCCTGGATCACGTGTGGAACAAGTGACAAGCCTGGTTAAAGCTAAGATGCTAATGTAGAACATGGATCTGGCGGTGCCAGAATCTGGACTTATATCCTTCAAGGCATTCAACGTATGAACAAATTGTGGATCCCAAGCAGTATTTGTGCAGTAAAAGGGGTTTAATCTTGGGAGCTGAGAGTACAGGCACCTTTTCTGCAAGGTACACATATCAAGAGAGAAAGGACGGGAAGTAAAATGTCTGTGAAGTGTTTTTATAAGGCACCCAACAAACCAGTCTTGAGCCCCTTTTAGCCCAAAACCATCCCACAGGGCTAACAGTTTATTTTCATGGGTGAAATACATCAAAGAACCACCTAAACAATGCCTGTGGTTTCTGCTGTAGTTTTTTCCTCCCCAACTTGGTATTTATACAGCTATGGATTTGCACTGTAATTCAGTCAAACGCATTAGAGCAAAGATGAAGGGAGGAGGGAGAAGAGGGGAAAAAAATGCTATTACCTGTGTTACATCCCAAATGGCATTCAATTTCTGTATAAACCTTTGCTGCAACCTCAACCCAGATACAGTCTGTCTGCTGAACAAGCAATATAAACCCAGCATCCTCCTTTGTGGGCTTTTTCAGCTTTCAGGGTCTTTTTTTTTGGAGGATGGTTGGATTGCTTTGGATTTTTAGTATTATCATTTCTTTCTGCTTTCACTGTGAGGCAAAGGGTTAAGCGACCTTTCAGATCCTCCCTGGATGCAACTCCTTGCATAACAAGAAAGCTTCCAGCCCAGTGAAAACAACTTGAAAGAAAGGCAGTGACCCAGCCACAGGCTTAAGTTTCAGGTCACAACACCCCTGCTCAAAACCATCCATTTTCTTCTGGCCACAAGTTTGCAGCCAGTCACCTCCCATCAGTGCAATTTGTCTCCAGGATTTACAGGAAAACACCTTTTGGGGCCCCAGCTGTTGTTAGCATCCTCTCTTGCACATGAGATGAGCGTTGTGAGCTAACAAGGGACACTGCAGGTACACAGTGATGCAGCACCCCCTTGCATCCAGTAATAAGTGCTAAAAACATATGGACCATTAGGAAAAATAAATAAATAAATAAACCAAACTGCAACTGTGAGCTTTGGTTTCATTTATTCTCAACTTCTGCAAGGAAATGGATGTTTATAGCCCCTGTCAAGCTGGACACACGCACACCACACTGCATGGCAGAATCCAAGCTGTTTGGCTAGCACAGGAGCATCATGCTGCTCTGTTAAAAGCCCTCGATCAAAGGAAAGGGAGAGTTTGGTGTAACTGCACACCAGAACTGCACAGCCAGGGAAACAGTGCATCTCAGGAATGCTACATGCTGGAAGAAGGCTGCGGAGAGGAAGGGCTCCTCCCAACCTCACACCTACCAGGGTGGCCTTGCTCTGAACCAATGCTAATAAAGAGTATCAGGATGGGAAGCAAATACAGAAAAAGATGAGAATGTGAAAAGAATTACCAAACACTCCCAACCTCTACCATTTTGTGCTGTTAACTCTAAAAGCAAGAGCACAAAGGAACAACCAGTGTGTGCAGGGACCTGGGTGCTGAGACTTCCCCATTTATCATCATCAACCAAACTGCTCTGGGAAGTAGGGCAGGCACAAAGCCCGAGGAGGTTCCCAGTTCAGCTGCAACTCCCAAGGTTTCGATGTGATTAGGCTGGTGACTCTCCCCACAAGCTTTCTTTCTGGCACTGGGACCAACCCATGGTACTGTTTCCACTAGTTCCTCCCTCTCAGCCATGCCAGCGCATGCCAGTTTGCCATGCGAGACTGTGAACTGGACTGGGGAATCAAATCTACAGAATAACAACCCAGGGGAGAGAAAAAATGTCAGTTGGACGGGTTCCCTGTTGTGAGTGTGTTCAGCAACATCCTTTGTTGTCGGCAGCCTGAGATTCAGGTGTAGAAGGCAGAAGCACAGCCAGATCTTACAGTAACACTGCTCAGCTGCCGAAGGAATGAACCACCAAATGTCGCCTTGGGCTTTTAGTTTTTTAGTGACTAGCTGTATTTACACGTGCTATCAAAAAAAAACTGGACTGAATTTGGTGAAGTAAGCCAGTCAGCTCCCATTTCTCAGCTGACTGGCTTACTCTGAGACCCTGCAGCACCAGAGGAATCAGCCAGAAATATTGACTGCAAACCCAAGGCAAGCTGTTTTTGACTAGGTGATGAAGAGAGAAGCCCATGGCTGAAGCTTGGTATACACCAGAGACAACACAGGTATGAGCTTAAACACAGTCAAAGGACATGACAACTTCACCAGGCTCCCTGACTAACAAGCTATGCAGGAGTAACAAGATGCTGAGCCCTTCAAGTGCAGTTATCTTCTACTGCCTTGTATATACTCATGTGGGATGGATATGCGTATTTATTTTAGTATTTGCTGAAAGCATTCACACTATATCCCAAAAAATGCAAATATGTCTTTTGGTGCTCAGAAAGGCATGTCTTGTGGGAAGATTAAAAAAACTCAAAACTCGTTTTGCCTCTCCAGCCTGCTTTCAGACTGACAAATCCCACTACTGAAGAGCAAACACAGGTAGGGTCTGTATTAATAAGCAATAGCCTTTAAAACATCCTGAGACACCCATTTAGGGAGGAACTCGTAACTGAGCAATGTGAGTGCTCAGATCTCCCCTCAATGCATGCAACTATCCTTTGTTGCTGTGTCAGCCTCTGTCCTCCACTCCTGCAGCTTTGCACCAAGATCAGGGGGGTGCCCTGCACCCCACTTGCCCCTCTGGGTTAGCCAGGCTGGGAATTGCCCTCCTCGAATCATCTGGGTTGCGAGAGACCTTTAAAAACCATCTACTTCAAACACCTCAAGTGAGCAGGGACATCAACTCGATCAAGTTGCTCAGAGCCCAGTCCTACCTGACCTTTAATGTTTCCAGGGATGGCGTATCTGCCACCTCTCTGGGCAACCTGCTCCTTCCCGCCCTCCTCCTCTTCCTCCTCCTCCTCCTCCTCGGAGATGAATGAGCACCCAAGCTGCACCAGTCGCTGGACTCTGATAAATCTGAAGTATAAATGATGATGACACAGTCATTGGGAAGATGTGGGGACAAGAAGATCAAGGTGTTTTACCCAGTAAGCCCAGTTATGCTGGGTAGTGCCAAGATGGGAACCACCTTGGGGTAGATTCTGAAGCCCAGACCTCTTCACTTGGTTTGGAGAGGGCACAACAACTCACTCCTTGTCTCTAGCACACATTGCTACCCCTCTTTCACTAGCAAAGTACCCAGTTTGGGTTTTTGAGCTACACCAGGGCCACCAGCTCTGGAAGAACCTTGGGGAACAGCAGCACCAGAACTGGGTGGGGATGTGATATTTTCCCTGAAGATGCCTTTCACCGCCACAGAGTACATGGGGTAACTCAGGGCAGGGGATGAGATTCCCACTGCAAACCAGGGCATGGCTCTGATGGGGCACCCACCCAGGGTCCAGCAGAACAGCCCAGCTCATGCAGGAAGGGCTCGGCCACCCAGCCCTTCCGTGGCAGCATTAATCGCCACGCCACGACTGCTGGGGCTGCCAGCCACAGCCAGTGCCAGTGAGAACAAGCCCTGGGGATGAAACCCAGCTCTGTGTCCTGGCTTTGCAGCCTGGCTCCTCTGTGGAGAAACAAAACGAGAGGCACAGCTCACCCTCTCCAAGGAATACGCCCTTCCTAATGAGAGTCGACCCAGGAGCTATGCGGGAGTGGCGCCCATTCCCAGGCAGGCTTCAACGCCACTGAAAGCCGGCGACGGAGACAGGCAGCCTCCAAGAAGAGAGACACCAGGGGGAAATTTTGCTTTGATGCTGGCTCGCCAGCCAGCTCCGGCACCAGGGAGGAGGAGGAAGGACTGCCAGCTCTCGCGATGCTCCCCTGCATGTGCACACATGCAGAGCTGAGCTCAGCCAGAGATCCTGGGAGAGGGTTGCAACAACCGCAGAGCAAGTCACCAGCTGTGCCCTGCCTGACTGGGCGACACATGGCTGGCACAGCCTGAGCCCCACAGTGGCAGCCAACCACCCGCCATCGGACAAGGAAGCCCATGGAGAAGAGCTGGCACTGCAAGGACGCTACGAAAGGACCGTGTCGTACAACCATCCGTCGTCCCAAGATGTCGGTAGGAAAAACTCCCATTATCTGTAGCTAAATCTGGGCAGAGTGCAGTGCCAGGACCTCTTCTCATCCCAAAGAGGTTATGTTCCAGGAGACACAAATATTTTTTATCAGCCTTGCTGCTGCTGTTAGCACAGTAAATGATGTCAAGCGTAACCCAGCGGCAACAGCAAGGCTCAGGGTCTTGGATTCATGGCAGTCTTCATCTAGCTCTAGAAAGCCAACGTTAGCAGTGGGATCAGAATGAATACGAAAGTGATACAATGAAAAAGTCTTCCCAATTAAATTCCTGACACTTGTACCCCTTTCCTCACCTCCTCTCCTTATCATTTACGTCCCTACCAGAGATCCCAAAGCACTTAAGTGCTTAGTGCCATCCTGATGGAGAAACTTCCACTGGGTTAAGCAATCCTTAAGTTGCCTAATAACCCATTGGGCGAGGAGAAAGCAGGACTGGTTGAGCACAAGTCTCTCCATCCCTCTGCGCTGTCTTGCTGCAGGGTATGAGTTACTGGCAGGAGGGCAGGGTGGTTACATGGCACAGCCATTTCCCAGGATGGGGTGTGCCCCACCTTTACAGGTTCTGGAAAGCACTGGGCATGAAGGGGATAGTCGGAAATACATCACTTTTTTCTTTTGCTTCGTGTTTGTTTGTTGCTTTCCTCATTGGAAATTTTCTGTGTTTAAAGCTCATGAGTGCAGACTTGCTGCACAGAGCAAGGGCTGTCAGGGCAGGTAGCACATGTGGCTCAGTTTCTTCATTAATGGAGAAGATTGATTCCTGCAGGTGTTTACAAGCAAAAAACCCAGCAAAAAATCACCAAGGATTTTTGTTCTTCCTGTCCCAAACCCTCTGTGTCCAAGGTCTGAGTTATACAACTACACATTAAGGTGACTGGGAGAGGGCATTTCAGAGAACCAGGAGCTACCAGTGTGTGGACCTTGGCGTACAGAGTGCCTATCAAAGCAAACAGGACCTTAGAGTTGTCCAAAGATTGCGAAGTTGGATCCCTCCAGCAGCAGCAGACACAATGCCAGGGGCTATGGCTGAGATAGTGCTCGACTTTTTGAATCACTTGTATAGGTGACCATGGAGGACACCCCATGGTCAGCAAGTCCACCCTGATTGGAGGATCACCAAGACAGAAAATGATGCAAAGTATTTCTATTTGCTACACATATTCTCAAGTGCACTGTCAAGCAGCTGCTTCTTGTCAGCCCATGGCAGGGAATGTGTTAGGTGGAGAGAGCTGACTGAAAAGTCTCTCACAGATTTATTTGCTCTTCTTTAACTCCTTCACTTGCTCTAGTGGACCCATCTTGTGCATCCCATCCTCTCATCTTCCTCAGATTAATTCATTTTGCCTTCTTGTAAACTCTAAAATTACTGTACAAATGAACAATTAAGGGATTATCATGGTAGCAATTGAGGATATGTGTCCAAAAGTCACACCTTCAGAGACATCCAACTTAACCAAGAGGAAACTGGACAGGAACTACCTACTGATGATACCCAAAACTGAGTCTCAAAACTGAGGCTGATACAGAGTATGGAAGACCACCTCTGCCCTAGCTCTTGCTGTACAACTGTGGACCATGGGCATGAAGCAATTTAGCAACTTGACCAAAATCCAGAAGCTGGGTACCAAAGCACTGCACCTGAGGATCCCAAACATGGGAACTGGGGGCTAAGAAAACCTCTTTACCACTTAACTTTCCATCACCCAGTCCTGCCAAGAGAGAGGGTTTAATTAATGTTTCAAGTAAAGTGCAATTAATAGACTCTGTCCAAATGCATCCCAGCTGCTGAAACACAATTAGTTTCATCTCATCTTCTAGGAACAAGCTGTCTCCTCTTCGGCACTGTGCAGCAGGTGAAACCTTGGGGTGGGCCCCAGCTAATGAACTGAATTAGGCTGCTCCCATTCTCATTACAGACCCTTCAAAACATTGTCCTTTCAACAGAGACCTTGAAGCTACTTTCAGTAAAACCTTCACCATGTCTCTGTGCCTCAAATTCAACTGTACTAGCTTCTATTAGGTCAACAGTGCTATTGTACCCATGGTGCTCACTTCTGCTGACACATTCTCCAGCTGCCCAGCCTGTGCACCCACAGCTCACACACAGTACCTCTCCTCTCATTAGGGATCCAGCACTACCAGTCCCCTCAGCTTCCCAGGCCCTTTATGTGAAACTCCAGCAGCAGAGCCGAAAGTGGTGACGGCAGCAGCTGCTGCAAGCAGCCAGGTTATGCAGAGCACCACATTCCTCCTCTGGGAATGGGCAGCATGAATAAACCCAAAATCGGATTTTATTGAATCTTTCAAATTCTTAACAAGCCAACAAAAATTACTGCTTTTTTTTTTGTATTATTATTTCCCATTTTTAAAGTGACAAGGCTTTTCAAATCAATAGTTAAATTTTAGATGCTAGGATACTGTTAGATGTGTTTGGGGATGGTTAATCAGAGGCACGAAAGAAATAATAATCATAACAACAACAACAACAACAACATGAATTCCCCAGCAGGACATGCAAGAGTGAGGGAGTGACTGTCACCCTCCTCTCCGCCCAGAGTCAAGGGGAAAAGAACATCCATGAGTCTCTCTGCCCATGCTGGCACTGGGGCAGTCCCACAAAGGCAGTGTGGCTCAGGACATGCAGAACAGGCTCTTTGGAAAGGTAGGACCATTCAAACCTCAGCCTAGGTCATTTGCAGGGCTGAGGGCTTGTCAGGGAGAAAGCAAAGTGCTTTTCTGAATCAGGCAGCTGCCCACAGCAGGGGAGTCTGGGAAGAGGTGCGAGGAGGATGGGATGCAAGATGGGATGCAGGGCAGGATGCAGGATGGGATGCAGGGCAGGATGCAAAGCAGTGGTGGAGCGCATCCCAGCGGGAAGGACAGCCCCACTCCAAAGCATTAATCTAAGCTTTCCCGGCTCCAGCCTTCCTTCCCAGCACTGTGCCACACACATCTGTGTGGGGAGGGCCATGTGGCAGAGAGCCAATTTAACAACTCAAGAGGTGCAATTATCATTAAAGCCAAGCAGGCTGGAGAAGGGGAGAGGAGATGCCTCCCTGCCAAATGAATAGGTTTAATGCTGCTCACATTCCTGCATTCCTCTGCTGAAGTGTAATGAATAAACCCTCACAAACTGCTAAAAATGAGGTGGTTTTGGTTAAGCTTTGCGAGTGTGTGTTTTGTAATCCTACACCTTTGCAGACAGAGAGCCCTGCTATGCTGGTAATCTAGGAGCTGAGGTTTTCCAGAGCTGGCTTGTGTAGCCAGGCAGAGACATCAGCACATGCCTGTTTTATGGGAACAGCATCCCCATCGCAAGTGGGGAGATGGGATAGAAAGCACTGGAGCCAGGCAGATCCCTTCCCAGGCAGGAGTGCAGCAGGGGTCCCTGGCCAAAGCACACAGAGCCACTTCTGATGAGAGAACAGGATAGCATAGCACTTGACAGGATAGTAGTAGAATGGAATTGAATGGAATTTTGAACGGAATTGAATAAAATAGAATAGACCATTTCAGCTGGAAGGAACCTGCAACAACCATGTAGTCCAAATGTCTGACTGCTTCAGGAGTGACCAACAGTTAGAGAATATAATCAAAGGCACTGTCCAAATGCCTCTCAAACACTGGCAGGCTCTGAGCATTGATCACCTCTTCAGGAAGCCTGTTCCAGTGTTTGACCACCCTACTGGCAAAGAAAAGATTCATAATGTCCAGTCTGAGCCTTCCTTGATGCAGCTTTGGACCATTCCCACACATCCTGCTAGTGGATCCCAGCGAGAGGAGCTCAGCACTGCCCTCTCCCCTTTTCCTCCTCAGGAAGAGAGCAATGAAGTCACCTCCCAACCTTCTCCAAACTAGACAAGTCCAGAGCCCTCAGACGCTCCTAACAGGACATGACTTCCAGCAATTGCACCAACTTTGTTGCCCTCCTTGGGATGCATTTAAGGACCTTCACACCCTTCTTAACTGGTGAGGCCTAGAACTGCATATAGAACTCCAGGTGAGGCCACACCAATGCTGGCCAGAGTGGGATAATCACCTCTTTTGCCCGTCTGGTTCTGCCGTGTTTGATGCACCCCAGGACAATGTTACATGCAAAGCTTTTCCCTCTCTGCACTGGTTTATCTGCAGAGGATCCTGTCTGGGTCTGGAAGCAATAATATTTATTAATGATTCTACTGAAAAAAGCAGTGGCTCTTTAGCCAAAGGTCAAAATCTGTATGTCCCTCTGCTTGGCCTTGGCTTCTCCAACCTGCCTCTGTCAGCACGATCTCTCATCTCTTGCTTCCTGCCTCTTCATCATACTCCAGTTCAACTTCAGATTGAACCCCATGGGCCCTGTGGTTCAACCCATGCTCCCATCCTTCTCTACCTCCCTTTCACCTCCACCAGAAATTTGTATTGTTATGATGGTCTGTGCCCTCCTCCATGCAGACTCTCTTGTCTACTCCAGACTGGTCTCCTTATATTTGAAATTAAGTCTCAGGACAAATCTGCCATTGTCATTGAAGCTCTTGCTTTCCCACATCACAGCCAACACACTCCCTTCCCTGAGACACCTCACTTCTCCTGACCAGCAAGAGTACTACCACATGGGTCATGGCTTCTGTCCCACTTCAGCTTCTCAAGGATAGCCCCTATCCCTATCTCATCACACAAGAGCTCTGTAACTCTCACTGCCTACCCCACACCCTGCAGTCCCCACTATTTGCTGTTGACTCTTATAATGCTGACTGTTACTTAGGAACTTGGTCTCCTGGGCCAGTCAATGGAAAATGACTTTGATATTGAACGACATTTTTTCCCTTCCTGCCCCTTGTCTGGTAGAAATTCATCTCAAATGTCTGCCAAACCACCTCAGCGACTTTATCAAAACTCTCCTTTGCGTGACATTTACAAGAAAACTCATTAACTGTGAGGCTGCTGGTGTTCTGAGGCATGCCTCTCAAGATGATCAATAGTGTCCTGGCATTTTTATTTTACTCTCCCATACGCATGTACCAATCACAACCTCCTGTCATTGATCCAGACCATGAGCTCCCTGGAGGGTGGAGAGCCTTTGATTCAACATTTGTACAAAGGACAATAGACTCTGGGGCATGGTTAGTGCTTCTACAGTGGGGAAAATAACACTTTTAAACACCCATAAAGGTCAAGAGATATCTGCTTGCACTAGGTATGATCCCCAGGCTTACAGCAGACATGACCAAGAAGTCCACTTGCATAATGTTGTGAGGAAGGCAAAAGTTACCTGAGGACACTTCACAGTGCACCAAGACCCAGGTGTCCTGTTGTTGCATCTACTTACAACAACATTCTATTTGTTCCCAAACAAATCACAGCACAAGGTGCTTCTGACAGTTACTACCAGCACCCCTTGATAGACCACTCTTGGTAGCATGGAGGGCATCCCAAAATGATTTCTTGCACATCAAAGACCACAGCATTACCCTTGTTTGCAAGCACAAGCTCCGTGCTGACTACTCAACTATGACTGCACTGCAGTGATGTTCTCTCTACCAGATTGGAAATTGTGGAATAGGCTGGATTGGAAGGGACGTTTAAAGGTCACCCAGTCCAACCCTCCTGCAATGAGCAGGGACATCACCACTTTGGTCAGAGCCCCTCCCAGCTTAACCTTGAATGTTTCCAGGGACTGGGCATCTACTCCATCTACTCTACTCTGGGCAACCTGTTCCGCCATTTCACCACATGCATCATAAAAAACTGTTTTCCTTTTATTTAGTCTGAATTTACCCTCTTTAGTTTAAAGCCATTACCCTTCATCATTACAGGCCTTGCTAAAAGTCTGTCTCCATCTTTCTTATAAGCTCTCTTTAAGTACTGAAAGGCCACAATAAGGTCTCCCAGGAGCCTTCTCTTCTCTGCGCTGAACAACCCCAGCTCTCTCAGCCTGTCCTCGTCAGGGTCACTATGAGACCGGATGAGCTGGTCTGGATCCCTTAATCTTTGCCATCCTTCCACTTCTGTCATCTAAACGTGACCAACACCAAGCATCCTTTGCTACTGTTTGGTCCCAGGAGCAGGAGCAGCCTTGAGCAAGACGTCAGAGTATTCTGGTCCAAATTCTGCCAGTAGCTCCAACCTCCACATATGCACTGGCATGTCTGCTATCCAATCAAGGAGATGCCCAACTGGCCAGGAAGACAACCTGTGAACACCACATCTCACACCCTGGACAGCTCTAACACCGAGCTTCTACCAAACTGAAAGACGTAAGGGGAAAAAAAGCAAGCCCACATGGAGGTGACTTTCCCTCCACTACCCAGGAGAGACTTGCAAGGCAGGTTCTTCCACCAGGCTCCAGGGCTGGCCGTGCCGTGGGCAGGGCTGAGCCTGCCCGGCCACCGGTGCCAGCAGCCCCGAGCAGGACCCGCTGACTGCGGGGAATCCGACAGCCACGTGGGGCCTGTGCACTGCAGCACAGAACGGAGATGCACACACAGCAGGGAGGGGTCTGCTCTCCCTTGGCACTCATCCATTAGATGAACTTGACCTGAAGGAACGCTGCAGTGACAGAAGCCAGGCATAAACCACAGACCTTGCAGGCTTCAGACACACAGGGAGAGCTCCCCTGCCTCCTTCAGTGCTTCTCGCTGGGGCTCAGCTGCATCTCAGGAGACTCGGGATTGATTCACCCCATACAGAGGGACAGCACAGCATCTGCACTGCACAACACAGGCCCTGCCTGGGAAGAACTTCCCATGCTCACATCAGACATTTTGCACATGAAAAAGTTTCTTGGGCAAGAGCTTGTGCCTGCTACCTTGCAATCACCGGTGCTGCAGGTCAGCAATAGCACTTTTGATCAGGGTTTCTCCAAGGACTGCGAGGCTGAAAACACTGTTCTCTGAGAAACAGGGACGACACTCTGCTTGGTTGAACACAGTTCTTTTGTTTTTATTAATGTTACAATTTCACATCACAGGCATTTTCAGGCTCCCTGTGATTATTTTGTATATCCAGTGCTACACAGTTCACAGGCACAGCCAAAGGCGAGAAGGTCCCTCCAAGGCTCAGATGAGAAGGGATTTCACATGACCCAAGTGGGATGTGTCCACCCAGACATGTGCAGACAGACCTGGACTTGCTCTGCTTATGCCTAAAGCTGACTGGGACTCAATCCAGCTTGAGACAAAAGCCACAGAGGCACATTAGTACAGCACTCTGCCCAAGCTCATATGACCAAAGTGGGTGCCCTGGGCAAACACCAAGACCTTTGATTTTGCTGTCCACAACAGTTATACGAGAATGGAAGGGTTATAAATCACCAACAGCAAAGAACATTCCTAATAACCGTAACTGGTAACTATTAGAAAGAACAGATTTAAGTGAACAAGTGTGCTACTCTACCCTGGTTGAATGATGGATTTCAAGCCATCTGGTCCTTGGGGAACAATGTTCCATATTGTATGGGTCTGTGGAAAATAACCCAAAAAATGCAACTCTATTGTTAGAAGGCTTCAATTTCTTTGAAAGGATCCTACATCTTCGTTAAAAAAGAACAAGAAAAACCAACAACATATTTAGAAACTCACAAGGTGAGAAAGGCTTGGAAAACCAGTTAGAGGGTGCATAATGAAAGGAAATCCACCCTTGGGTGGAAAGAGCTGTTAAAACCCCAATCACTCAAACCCCTCACAACATCAGGGACCTCACCAGTCTGGTTAGTGAGGAACAGTTCATTCAACAAAAAGGAAACTGTTCAGAAGGAAGCAAGTGAATTGAAATTTAGCCAATACAAAGATAAATGTGAATTTACAAAGAAAGGCTTTAATATCCTGAATGATCATTAAAAGGTACCTCCAATAACAAGTGTCTCATACAGGTGGGAAAACAACCATTCCCTGCATCACCAGTGTCCTCATGTACAAATGGCACCTGGAAGCATCCTATAACCCATCCAAGCAGCCAGCAGGCTCAATCACATTTAGCTTGGATGCACCAGTGAACATGAGAACAAAGCATATTTCTACATGTGCATGGGTGACAAGACAGCCCTACACTGAAATGAAAGGAGCTGATGGTCTACCAGGCTCTTCCCTTCTATTGAAATAAAATTTTACCCTATGTCATGATCATCCGCAGAGGACATGGCTTACTTTCAAGATAGTTTAGAGGGGAAAAATTCAATGACCATCCATCTATACCTCGGCGCTTTCAGGACTTTCAAAGCAGTTAACTTCTTTGGAGAGAGGAAAAAAAATACACAAAACTTTTCATCTCTCTAAGTGGTATGGATGCAGCCTTGATGGGTGAGGTGGATTGGGTTGAAAGCTCCACAGTGTGTGCAAGTCTAACACTTCATGACTGAAAAAGACCAAGTAACCTTTCCTCACTTCCTAAAGGCACTGCTGGCCCTGGTGCTCACCGAAGCTCTCCAGCTGCTGATGCAGTTCTCTGGCCAGCAGGAAGCTCACCCAGTACAGACACACACTGACTTTCTACCAGCACAGTGAGCTGCAGGTGGATCAGTGCTGAGCAAGCACAAGGGCTGAGGAGAGATGGAGAAAAGAGCAGTGCCATCCCCATGGGGGCAGGAATGGTGACAGCCCAGCACAGCCCAGCACATGGCCAACAGTCAGAAGCAGAAGGGAGAAGTGGACAAGGAGGAGGAGGAGGAAGAAGGGAAGATGGTAACAAAACACTTGTTTTGGGGAAACTGCCTATAATTAAAACCCCAAAGCAAACACAAACTTGGCAGCTGGAGAGAAGTGCTGGGTTCTGTTTTGGATTTGCCTGGCCTTTACCAGCTTGGCTGGCAGGACACTTGTTAAGGAGCTCATCCTAAGGGAAATTCCTCTGATTTCCCTAAAAATTCCAAGCTCTTTCAAACAAACAAAAACTGTACTCAGGTATTGCCCATACCCATATTTCCTGATCAGATAAACACATTTATTTTATCTCTGAACAAATATTTTGCCACTCCCTACTTCTGTGTGAAGAAACCAACTAAGGGAAAGGAGGACACCTGCTTAGTCCAGGAGAGGAGAATCAGGATATGCACACAATGCTTTGAAAATTGCACAAAACACTCAGGTGGGAAAGAAAAGTAAATGAACAGACAGGAAAGTTGCTCTTGGCCCTGGTACTGGCTATGGTACCATCTGGTTGCTTCTGGAGGTACCTGCAGCTGGTAACTCCTGCCTTGCAACCTGTCAATGCCCAACGCTGGGCTTTCTCTTCTCTTCATTAAACAACACTGAAACACTCTTTTTGAAGTGATTTGCCAGAAAAGGCTCTGACACATTTGACCTGTGGCTCCAACACTGCTCTGTCAATCCAAATTAGGGATGCTGCCTCCTGATTTATATCCAGAAGAGGTTCCACCTGTACAAGGTGATGCTTAGGTTTCAGAGGACTCTTCTGGCTGTCTCCGTGCAGGGTGGGAAACACACCCCATAAAGAAAGATTGCACTGAGAGGGGTATTGCTGAGTGAGAGCAGGTATTTATCACCACAGCTATCCCCATCCCTCGGGATATCACTGAGGGAAATCAGCATGGCAGAACAAGGCTGGTGTGTTGCACAGAAGCCCACGATGCTCCTACCCAGATGTGTCAGCTGCAGTGCTGGGAAATGGAAAGCAATCTAGAAGGAGGAAAGGGGAGAGCTTGCACAGAGCAAAGGTACAGCAAGTGGGAAATTTGGATCTACTCCCAGTTTCCAAAGGAGAGGGTTCAGCCACATGAAGTACATGTTTCCCCTGCAGAGCTTCACCAAACTCCCAACCTCTGCTGCTCATTGTCCCAAGGGGCTGCCACCTGGATGCTCAGCACTGCAGTGCCCTGACAGGCAGCAATACTTTGGGGTTCATGTGCATGCCCCAAAGTCCCTGCACCCATCACCAAGCAGTCTGCTGGACATCCCACTGCAGAAGTATCAAAGTGACATATGTGCCATAAAAATAGCTGAAATCAGTATTCCTGCCCCTTTAATCAGCTTTTAATTGCCAAGGTAAGACAGTACAGATGCTCAACAGGAGTTGTGCTTGAATGCATCAGAGGTGTGATAGGCTTTTTTGTGGAAATCTTCCTTTTTTCAACAAGTATCTTTGAAATTAAAAGCAGCCTGTGGGAAGACCTGAAATAACAGCAATGATCCAACCAGCATGCACTGCTCAATACAGCAAAGGCAAAAGACTGAAACTCAGTTCAGGTAACAGCCCACCTTGGAGGTTTGTAAGCAAACAAAAAGTTAAAGAAGCTCAAAGCAGAAAGACTCAAAATTATCAAAAGAGATGGGCAGGAAACAGAAGAGAAATGGAGAGAAGGTAAATCTTCCACGATTGTACCAGCTTTTTGTTTGGGGCCATGGGTACCATTTCAGTAACTTCCTTCAAACAACAACCCTATTTCATGAATGCATCCAAGCACACTGGCACAGCCCTGCCACCACTAAAACATTTTATAAAACCCATTTTACCACCCTAAATACCAGAAGTTTATGGGCAAACCTCCTGGCAGGCTCCTGCCCAGAGAGCAGCAGACTCAGCACTTTGTCCAGGGAGCTCTGGCAGATGCTCCAGCTGTGGGTCACTATCCTGACTTCAGACTTTTGGAAAGACATCAACCAGTATAAGTGGAGTGTTGTAAAAAAAGCTGAGCTCATCCACGGAAGATGAAGCCCTTTTCAGTCTAGGGAGTGCCCCACTATGTATTTTTAAATCACAGTCATGCATGGGGAGGAACCCAGGCAGAGGGCAGCAGCACCAGCTCCTGTGTGTATGCTCCATGGTTGAGCATTGTGGGGAATGAGCAACAGCCCCAGCAGCCTGTGACAAACTAAAATGATAAAAACAGAGGTGGGGACAAGGGTGGATTCGCTGCAATCTAGGATATTAACCAGCCAGAAAGAAGGTACACTGTAGCTGCCTCCTACACAGCATACAGTACCCCAACGCCATGCCAAACTCACACAGCTGGATTAGTGATGAACTCTCTGTGGAGGTCAGTGAAGGAGCAGGAGGAGGTCCTTCAGGCACCTGCAGCCTGTGGTGCAGCCCATGGTGAGGCAGCTGTGTCCCTGCAGCACCCCAGGGGAGCAGAGATCCACCTGCAGCCTGTGGAGAAGACCCACA
This sequence comes from Nicator chloris, assembly GCA_013400495.1. NCBI lineage: Eukaryota > Metazoa > Chordata > Aves > Passeriformes > Pycnonotidae > Nicator > Nicator chloris. The sequence continues at coordinate 215,860 of WAAE01001787.1, read as the reverse complement.
CCAGTGCTGGTGGATGACTGAAATAGGGCTGTGACCCTGTGCTGGAGCTGGCTCCTGACAGGGACCTGAGGACTCACAGAGAGAGGAGTCCACACTTAGAGCAGATGTTCTGGTGGGTTCTGTGACCCTGTAGGGGACCCACGCTGGAGCAGCCTGTCCCTGAAGGACTGCACCCCTTGGAAGTGTGGCCCACATTGCAGCAGTTCCTGAAGAGCTGCAGCCCATGGGAAGGACTCACACTGGAGAAGTTCGGGGAGGACTGACTCCCATGGGAGGGCCCCCATGCTGGAGCAGGGGAAGGACTTCTCTCCCTGAGCAGCAGCTGACACAACCTGTGATGAACTGACTGTAAACTCCCTGTGCTGACCAGGGGGAAGGAGGTAGAGCCTGGGAAGGAGGAGTGGGTAGGTGGAAGGTCTCTATAAGATTAATTTTACTTCTCATTATCCTGCTCTGATTTTGATTGGTATATTTTGCTGGTAATAAATTCAATTAATTTCCCCGAGTCGAGTCTGTTTGGCCCATGACAGTAATCAGCTGATGATCTCTCCCTGCTCTTACCTCAAATCATTAGCCTTTTGTCACTATTTTCCCTCCCCTCTCCCCTTGCAGAGGGGAGTGACAGAGTGGCTTTTGCCATCCAGCCATTGTCAACTCACCACAATAATGAAGGTTGGATGGGAGATCCTGAGATGCTCTTCACCAAGGCACCCAAGTACTTCTGTGACAGCCGTGTCACTTCATTTACCCACCACAAAGCAGTGCCTGTGGGCATTTGAAATGCAACTCTGCAGAATTCAAGCTGGGATGGATGAGCCCTCTGTTAGCTCCATCATGCTCAGAAAACAGCTCTGATCTAGCAAAACTTATCAGCCAAAAGTTTGGCCCAGGACTCTACTTTTTACCACAGGCTTCTTTCTTGCTCTCCCAAAACAGAAGCACAAAGGCAGGGGTTAAGTCCAGCCTGGGATCCTGAGCCTCTGCAGATGGGCAGAGTGAGGGATGAGGAGAAGCATTTCCTTAATCCACCTGGACCCAGAGAGAATCTCCTGCACTGCTACACTCCTGCTACTCTTCTCAACAGCTTTATTCCCCAACTGCAAGTAAAGCTCCAGAGGGATTGTCAGCACTGATTCAGAGGTCTGTGAGGTATTTCCACATGATTTTATTTTTTACTGGCTGCGTATTTCTGGCTAAGTCAACAAATCCACTCATTGCTGTTACACATTGTCCTCAGTCTGACATTTATTTTTGCTCATGGTAAAAGAAACTGCAGTTCTTTCTGATTAACTCCACAGAAATGCCTATTACTCAGACAGGAGTCTGAAAGTTGGCTTGAACTAATCAGCAAATTGGTTTAAAACTATTAGGTTTGGAGGACGAGCATCCTCTGGCATCCAAAATGCGATTCTGAGGGGTTTATTTGCTTCTAATGTTATTTTGTCTCACCACCCTATCAGGTTAATCCCAGACAGGACAGAAACGTCATCAAACCCAGCCAGCCCATCATGGTATAACCCAAAATAGCACAATTAGTTTCCACAATGGGCTTCTCTACAGAAGCAACATATCCTGTTGCAGTCTTGGCTCTCTATATGCCTTGTGATTCAGTTTTGAGCGGAAGAAGTTCACAAAGAAGCTGTATGAATTAGTGCAAACCCCAGAAGTGCATCCTGCAAAAGGCAGCAGAGATGACACTAAAGGTGATTGCACAAGTCAATGCTTTGCCATAGAAATACAGAATCATGAACTGCCCTGAGCTTGAGAGGACCCACAGGGATCATCGAGTCCAACTCCTGACCCTGCACAGGACAACTCCAGGAGTCCCACCATGTGCCTGAGAGCATCGTCCAAACACTTCCTGAACTCTGGAAGGCTTGGTGCTGTGACCACATCCCAAGGGAGCCTATTCCAGAGCCCAAACACGCTCTGGGTGAAGAACTTTTTCCTAATAACTAACCTATTCCCCTCCCCCACTTACTGCCCCAACTCAGCTTCATGCCATTCTCTCAATTCCTATCACTGCTCACCAGAGAGAAGAGATCAGTGCCTGCCCCTCTGCTTCCTCAGACCTGCAGCAGGCTTGGCCAGCTGGCCAGGCACAGCTGTTTGCTGGTGGTCCAGTACAGGACAACTCATCCCTTAAAACAAGCTGAGATTCAGCGAGTAAGCACAGACTCCCTGACAGAGGGACACAAAAATGCCCTAAGAAAGACTTACAGCACATAAAAAAAAAAGCCAAAGCTGTAAAGCCAAAGAGTTGCACGGTGCCCTTTTGTACACCGTTTCCCCAAGTCTGATAACAGAAGAACATGAGGCAGCAGCTGGGCTTTCATGAGTACAATGCCTGTGCTGATGGTTTCAAGTCGGCTCAAGGTCAGTGCACCTTCTCAGTGAGGAAACAGCCCTGAAGGACTCAACACAAAGCACAGTGACTCTCTTCTCCTTTCCCAGTTGTCAAAGCATCACTTGAAGCAAAAGCCTGAAAATGTGTTACCTGGGAAAGCAAAGCAACCACATTAGGGAGCGAGAGCACAAAGCACACCGTGACATTTACAAGTGAGCTTGAGCTCACTCATTTGTATTTCAAAGGCCAGGTTGACACAAGGTATTTTTCTTGTTCTAGTTTTGGCTGTGAAGGGAATAATACACAATTTTGAGTGCTACTGCCACAGAGACAGCTTTTCTGCAGAGTCAGATACAACAACATCCAGCCTGCTTCGCTTGAAGATCATAAAGACCAATCTTGGAAAATGCCCCTTTGGCTGACATAAACAAAACCAGTTTAGGAGGCTTAATCATGTCCATACACTCACCAACTTCCTATGGCTCGAGTGGATGAAGCTCATCGTGCTGAGTGCCTCCCCTCCTTCAGTAACTTCACACTATGAAAGTTTTCCATCTTCAGAGCTCTCACTGACTGATGGTGACATTTAGTGACAAAACAGGCTGAACAGTTTAACACCTCTGTGGCCTCCATCACACTGTAAGATGTCCTCCTTTGCAGGAAAGGATCAGTATTTCTGATCCCACCACCAGCAGCAACCCCAGCAGCGATCAGGCACAGCCCTCCCGGTGACAAGCCACAGTGCTCCTTAGACCAAGAGCTGCCTCTTCAGCCCAGAAACCCAGTGAAATATTGAGTAGAAGTCCCCTTTACAGCCTTCCCTGTCATGCCAGACCCATCAAGAGCCTTGCTGGAGGTGGGAATATCCTGCTGTGGCATACACCTGCCTCAGCTGACAACCTTGAAAACTGGCATCCAAGGTACACAGTGCACATACCTGCAATAATTTCAGCCTCACATCTTCCTCCTAATAAACACCCAACTGTCTCAAAGGAACAACCCATCCTCCCCACCTTTCACCTCACATATTTTATGCCTCTGTTTCCAGGTCATCAGTCCAGGAACTCCAGAGCTTCTTGAAAACCTTTACTTGCCTACAACAAGACCTATCACAATTCAGCTGGGCAAATATGTAAAACTGACAAAGCCACAATGAGCCAGGGCTCCATCCCCTTGGTAGATACCATCATGACAATGTGGAAGCCTTAAAGAGATGCCATCATATAACAAACACCACAAATGTCCAAGCAATAGCGATCACCCTCTTCTAAGCAGGATCAAAAGACAGGAACATTAAGTGGTCATTTTGCTCCACTGGTTGCTTCAAGTCAGAGTTGACCCCAAAGTTTCACTTTTCCTCCATGACTGGATCCCACAGTTAACACTGGCTCCTTTCCTGTTCCCAAACATATTGGCACTGTCACAGTTCTTCTACCAAGTTTTTGGGTCCATACATGTGACCCAAGCAGGCACACTAGGAAAGCAACATAGCAAAGTGAGGTAGGTGTTCAAGAAACTTACGGGGGAATCAATTTGCGCAAATAATGATCTTCATATCTGAATCAGAATTTTCCTTTGAAGTTTGCCATCCAGTGCAGTTTCTCACACTGCTCTTCTCCACCCACCCACACACTCCACCTCTGCCCTGGCTGCTGTCTCCAGCCTTCACCCATGCCTCTGACACTCTAGTCATGGTCCAACTTGTCTCCCCCTCTATTTCAGGGCAGTTTCATCCCCATTTTTAAAGCCATTTTCTCCATATACACCTTGACCATTGTGCTCATTTGCACACATGCAGCTCACAAGCGTGTGTAACTCAGGGATCTGGAGACTTCCAGCCAGCAGCTCCAAAGTCCCCACATCCCTTACCTGCAGTCACCTGAAATTGGTGACAAATGATAGTCTGTCTTCCCTTGCCTGGGTGGAGCAATGGCCTTGTTTGGAGATGAAGGGAAGCAAGCCAAAGAGACCTGCAATGGACTGGTTGGACACAACATATCCAAGCCCAGATCCCACCACAAAAGTGAGAGTTATTTCCTTGTGACAGCACAGACAAGACAAGCTTCATATAAATCACATACTCACACAGAGCTATACGTAAGAGACATATACAGTACACACCAAAATGACACCAAGGAGTATGGATGTCAAAGAAGGGGCAAAATTAGCATATTACAGAAGTGGGAAAATCTTATAAGAGAATGGAAAAAAAGGCCTATTTTGAACAGTAATGAACACATTTCAAAAATATTGGATATTCTTGGCTTGGAGCCCTACATACCACAACATATGACAATCACATCAGATTGAAGAATGAGAAAAATGAGCCAGAAGGTCCACTGGAGATATCCCAAGAAAAACAAGGACTGCATGTGGTAGGGCACTGCAGCAAACTATTTCCTTGGCATCACAGAGTGCACCAGTGTTCTGTCTAGTCCAGCCTGCTGCTGAAATGCAACTTTCTGAAAGTCACACAGCCCTCACACGGCAAAAATTAGCATAACCTCAGAAATAATTTCTCAAAATCTATTCCTTGAAGGTTAGTCCAACATTAACAAGACAAAAAGCAATGTTGGCAGGGAATACCAGGATGCTATCCTTGAGACATAACCCAGAGAAAGCTGAAATGTCAATAATGTCAAATGTATACAAATAGGAACCAAATAATACTGCTGTTAGCTCAATGACTTCAAAACAATAAAGTTAAGGAGGAAAAAGGAGATGGAAAATAAATGAAAATGGGCCAGACAGTGTTTACCACAATTGGATAATGTGTCCAAGGGTGTTGAAGGGGGCAGATGAGCATCTTAAGGTTAGGAATCAACCTAACAGATCCTCTAGAATGGAAAAACTAATAAATGCAAGGTAGTACTAATCTGTAATAAAGTCTACTATAATACTAAACAAGAACTAATTAATTAAAAGAAAGGCACTACCTATATTGATCAATAATAAGTGCAAATTCTAATCAGAATCACAGCACTCAAAAATTAAGACCTACTACTGAGATGGGGGCAAGCACAGTGCATTTTTAGACGCATGTTCCACTCCACACTTCATGGACATCAGCACTTCAATGCAATACCTTGGGTAAAATACACCCCCAGCACTTTCTGAGAAGAAATCTGTGCCCAAGACACCAACGCAGCTCTGAGCATCATTTGCCCAGCTCAACTTACAGCAAAAAAAGTTCCTAAATTTCCCATCCTTTTTGACGCTGCTTTACTGGATCATTTGGTTATAGGCATGAGGGATGAATTGCAGGTGGAGGGTAACTCAATCTCTCTCTCCCTGGAGGAGTTCTACTGGCAGCTTGAAGTGAGGCGCTGACCTTGGTTACTTTACCCTGGTTTTTTTCTCCTGCAAGCAACCACAACAGAAAGCTCAGGGAAAATTGTCCTAAACTCTCCTGGAGATTTGGAATTCAGTCCAACATGGGTGCTATTGAACTTCATGAAGTGAACATCTTAAATAAAAAGGTTTGCGGTGGTGTGCAGCAGTAAAATTGATTATAAAGCCTTAACACGTCAGCTCATCAAGAGAAATACAAGCACATTCATTAACTCCCAGCATGCTGGCAGTTTCAAAGATGCTACACATGGCCAAGATCAGCCTGTTATCCCAAACACAAGCATTTATTTGCTGCTATGGCCAAGAACAGCTCCAAGTTTTATATTTATTCTCTGTTTCAGGGAAATAAGGACTTAATACGAAACTCCTTTTACACACAAGCAACAGAAACATTAAGAAACAAGGTGGAACTGCTCTCTCCCTAATTTTAGCTGCCTGGAAACTGGGCACCTAACATAAGCCAAATGTTCAGAAAATTTCCATGATCCATAGAGGATCTTGGTCCAAAGCATTATTTGTTCCCACTCTTCCCACAGAATGTAAGTTGTGTTTACACTGGAAACTTTTTTTTTTTATTTCACACCCAACCTCACCTGACTCTGAACCACAGCTACTCAGGAGCTGGGAAGTCCACCAAACAGCAGTTCAGACTGGTACAGTAATGCTGGTACAACATGTCCAAGTGGGTCAGCATTTTGGATGCCTAGTCACACGTTTCTAGTCTAGCTGTCTGACCTGCCCAAGGTCACTTGGGAAGTACACTGCAACCCCAGGGTGTTTCAGACTCAGGCTTGAGCTCTTCCCCCTTTTGGAAAATTAAACTGCTTTTATAGCCTTTACTTGTGCTCTCAGAAAACACACAAAAATTAATCCCAAGAAGCATCAAGCTTTTTGGAGGTTTTTTTTTTAGCACAACTGTTAAAGAAATATAAAAATTCAATTCAACAAGACAATCCATTTTCCTCCATCATTGAGACATCTCTTCATGGATAACCTATGGGGTGTGGGATTTGCCAGCAACTAAACACAAGGAATGCCCTTTCTACCACTTCCCACCTGGTCCTGCTCAACTGCCCAGCAGCCCTGCCCACACCAGTGGCACCATCACAGCAGAGCACATGGAAAGGGCTGCAGCCTCAGATGTTCATCCAAAGCACCAAGGCATTCAGAATAACATAAAAGAGTCAGAACCATCCAATTATTGCTCTGTGGTACTACGCCTAGTTAGGAAATCTTCCCAGGAAAAGATAATTTGTAAAGCACTATCTATACAGTAAGGTCTAATGAGTTAATCCCCATCACAATGTATAGCTGATGCCTTCCCACAGAAGAATGCAATCCAGCAAGGATGTATTCCTGGCATGTCACTACACATTCTCAATTAAAACGAACATCAGCTCTCCCTGTCATGATCACAAGGAAAGACAAGATGGAAAACCACCACCCTTCTCATACCAAGCCAGCAGCTCCTAGTCTACCTGCTTGGCCCAATCAGGGAAAGCCTTTCATTCACAGATGAGCTCCCTTTATTGCAGTTAAAGATCTACTAGGTCCTCTTTTTTGGAGGAATCCGGTTGACAAATTCAGGCAAACAGACTCGAACAAAAGAGAAAGAAAAAAAAGCAAACCCAACACATGCAGCCATTTGACAGTTTGGACCCTGTGTTTCCCTGCCCAATTTTTAATCCCCCTTTCCACGGGGGTATATTGGCATCATGTACCCAGCAGCTCCATCAGTGTGGACCCCTCTAGCCTCTAGGCTGCAGCTTCCATGCCAACTTCTCTAATGTGACACTGCTTTGGTTGGAAGTCGCTCTGGGGAGGGCAGTTTTGACTCAGGGTTACAGCTCAGAAGCGTTACCCCTGTGGCGCTGGGATGTTAGCAGAACACACCCCAGTCTTCATAACTAACCCTTCTTGACCTCAGCCCCCTTTACTCCATATTGGTTTTCAATACAGGACTTCATAATTCAGAAAATTAACACAGTTTTCTTCAAAGGGGTCAAATTTATTAAGAAAAAGCATCCACACAAGGACAACATCTCCCCAAAGGAGCCATCTCTGCAGGACATGCTGCAGATCAGACATTCAAGATAAAAATACAGACAATACAAACCACCTCTGAGAGCAGCTTTTTCATGCATGTGAGTAAACCACTCATAGACACCGTTAACTTTAGGAGGAAACAGCAGGACCAAACAAATCACTGATGCAAAACCTAAAAAAAAAAAAAAAAAAAGACCAGAAAACACCTGGTTCAACTAAATATATGCAGTCTGCAACTGGATGCCCTCCATGAACACAGAGAATCGCACAGAATGACAGAATGGGTAAGGCTGGAAGGGACCACACGGCCATACACATCAAGCAGTTTCAGAGGAGACTGTAACGATCCACAGTGACGCCGTGCTCTCTCTAGACACAAACGTGTCACCACTGAAGGTGGCAAGCTGCCGGCTGGCCCAGACAACCCTGGGAGCTGCTGATGAAAAGCAGCTGGATCTTGAAAAGAAGTCTGCAAGGAGCTGAGGGGAGACCAGATTGAACAGTCACAGTTTTTTTTCCCCCAGATTTATAACAATGGCTCTGTGAGGATACAACACCTCCAAACCTTTGTTCAAACAGCCAGGTGCAAGGATGGAGCATGCAGAGAGCACAGGGCTGCCCAGCCTGCTGCCCCCTCCCCGCCTTCCTACCCAAGCACCCGCGTACACACTCATTGTCCCATGAAGCTACTTTAAAGAAGCAAAAATGTCTGAAACAGGAGACAGCTCAAACAGATTTTTATCACCACATCCTGCACATATCAAGTGAAATCAGAAAGAGGGAGGTGCAGTCCACAAAATAAACAAGCAATTAACCCTCACAGTGAAAGAGTCAACGTCTTGGCTTTGGGGAAGGGAGGGAATGGCAGCTGGGGAAAAACTCATTTAACACCGGGAAAATTAGTGAAACTATCAATGAAATGAAGCAGGTCACGGGCAGGACAGGAGAGCACAGGTGAGAGGTGGGGCGAGACCGGCCATCTGCGGCTACAGCTGAGCTGGCAACACCCAACAGACACATATGCAGGTCCAAATCACAGCAAAAAAATTAACTTCGTTAAAAGCTCTGGTAGGGTGTAAATCCAGGCTGGGTGCAGAACCCGACTGAGGCAGAATCGGGGTACGATGGGCAGAGCAACAGCTCAGCGCTGCCCCACCCTGCACTCAGCATCGCCAGGCTGGCCATGGAGAGTCCTAAATCCACACCAGTTTCGAGCCAAGGCATTGTCCCCACTTGAGCAGCCACCCCTGGAGCTGCAGCAACAGGTTGGATTCATGTATTGCTACTGCATCAAACACGAGGCAAAGCACGGCCTAAACGCCGTTCCAGGGGGGTTTGAACCAACCAGTCTCCTGTGGTATCTGTTCGGGCAGGAGCTCCGGGGGCTCTGCTCGCCCAGTGCTCCTCACACTGCCTCCACCAAGGAGGCTTTAGGGCACACACCGCACTGCGACCGGCTTTGGCTTAGCTGGGCTACTGCGAAACCCGCAAGAAGCAGGGACCTCTCAAGTGCTAACCAGGGGACTCACCTCCCCACCAAGACAACAGAGCCACAGCCCACCCTTCTCTCTCTGTATCTCCCGGCCTCTGGGCTTTGCTTTTTTTCGACCTCTTGGCAAGGTCGTTAGGTTTGACAAAGTTATCATCTTCTGTTGGACCGGACTGCTTTTTCTCAGGATTGATCAACTTGTGTCATGCAAATTACCCAGGGTGGAGGTAAACCAAGAAAAGGGGCATTCAGATGGTTCCTTTTATGTTTCACAGATGATTTGCATCCTTATTCTCTGCCTTTAGGGCGACTCTCAGTTGACTGAACACCTGCTTTTAGCTGCCGGGAAGCACACAACAAACCTCATTCTCCACCCACCCCCAATTCACACCCCTTCCGAGTACTTAGCTGGTGGCACTGAGGCTTGCAAAACTCTCCTCACTTCTGCCCATTTCATATTGGTCAAGATGGAGATGACAACATTCTCCTGCTCACTATGTCCCAGAATCCCAAAGCATCCCAGCTCAAGGGAACCCCAAACTCAAAGAAAGCAGAGACCCTCACACACCAGGCCACCAGCGTCGTGGCTTTGCATCCACCAGCCCTGAATATCCTTGCTTATATCCACGGTGTCAGCCCAGCAAACAAATGCTTCAAAAAAACGGAGTGATAGACAAAGAAAGCCAGATGAAGTGAACTTTATTGCGAAAAATCCAGAGAGACATCCAGCAGCCAAGTAAAAATGAGGCTGTTCCCTGGGAATCACTGATACTGCAGAAAGCATCCCCCCTTCTTAGACACAGCCCTTGCATCTCCAGTTAAATTGCTCATCCCTAACATTAATTCTCATGGCAGCTCCAAAGAATCAGTTTATTCCTGCTCTTTGGATGGAGAATCGAGGCACGGATTCAGAGCGAAGAGACCAGTGGCAGAAGCAAACATCAAATACAAGGGGCACCGTGAGTCCCTGCAACGTCTTCTGGTCCCCAAGGCAGACAGACAGAAGGCAGGAGATGTATGTGTCAGGCTCAGGCAAAGGGCAGTGACCACAGCATTTCACTGTGACAGTTCCCTTCCTATAAAAAGGAGAGATTCCTCTCTCTGGGGTGGCAATGAAAACACTGCAGTTATTAGTAATACAGAAAAGTTAACAGTAAGTTGCAGAGAAAACATTAAATCAATGAAGAATAACACACACATTTCCTTTGCCCACTTAGAATTAAACAAGAGTGATGTACTACAGCAAATTATATTTGTTCTTTGACTTAAAGGTGACAATCTTGACGATGGACCATCATCATCAATCCCTATTTCTGAACAGACTGCCCTCAGAGAACCAACATATTGAGGGCATCAGTAGAAGCATACCAACAATCTTCCAGAGTTACCTCTGCTTAGGTACAACACCTTGTACATTGGTGTCAAGATTTATCCTCAGTGCAGTAGGGATGAGCCAGCACAGGCTGAGCACTCTGCAAACACAAGCAGAAAGCATTTCCATCTCCCAAAGATCTAGGAGGGGAAGCAGAGGAGGTGGCCTAGCAAAGTCAGGCAGATGTCTGTGGTGGGATTTCCCCTGGCTGAGAGATGCAGTGATGTGCACAAAAGCTCTGGATGGAGATTCTAATCAACAGAGAGCTGACATGCAGTGTCATGGCCCCAGTTCTTCACAGAACCACACCTGGGGGATTCTGCACCTCAGCCAAGGTACCAGGATGTGGATGCTCCCTCTACAGGTGTCAGGTTCCCATGGGGAGTTGGCAAGCATTGTTCCAAACCTTCCTGTGGCTGAAAAGCCACAAGCCACATCACTCAAAGAGCCAAAGAGCAGAGCAGCTCCAGGGCTGGTTCCCAGGAGGTTACAGTGCAGCCCAAGCAGCCTCACTGGGAGTTAGTGCAGCAGCTCCTGAGGCTGGAGTAAACTCCTGAGGCTGGAATCATCCTGCTGATTCTCACTGGGGCTGCAACAGCCAGTCTGAGATGACCCAGTTGGACTGAAACCTCCTGAGCAATCATACCCTATCCTTCTGGAATGTACATATGCTGCCAGTCAGGGTGTATAAATGCTGAGAGCAGGCTCAGACAAGTGGCTCACAGATTTAAGCTGTGTCCAAACCTTGAAGAAAATTTAAGGGCAGCTTAGGAGAGGCCAAGCTTTCATGCAGTGGCTTTGGATGCCCGAAGCCACAAAGCAAGCACCCTGAACTCCAGTCCTCCTACACAGGGTACAGACATTACACATGCCTTGCAGACCCTACAACCAAGCAAGCTGTCCCAGCTGTGCTGACAGTGCAGAGAAACAGGTATTGCAGGGAATGATTCAATCCATTCAGATGCCTACAGCAGGGTCAGGCACTTCCTAAAAATATCCATTTCCCTCCAGCAACTGTAAAAGGAGGCTGCAGGGGCCTAGATCAGTAGCAGGTAATTGCAGCAGAGTTCTCTAAACCCAGAGGAGTAAAGTCAGTCCCCTGCTGTGAAGCCCAAATACAGCCAAAAACAAGGCCTGTGTGATGCACAAACCTCATCATATTCCACACAGTCTCCAGCCCTTCAGAGAGTCCCAAGCACAACAGCAGTCTACAATCCTATCAGCCCCGAAGAGGCAAATACAGCGGAACCTGTACCAAAAGGAAATCTGGAGGATCAACAGAAGAGGTCTCACACAAAGGGTGCAGGGAAGACCAGGAGGGCTTCTATCTCCAGGCTTACGAGCTGAAAGACATCACCACTCACCTCATTTCCCAGGAAACCCTGGCACGATCTGACCTCCCTTTGATACACTCCTCCCTTCTCCTTTCTGCAGTCAACCGAGACCTATATGACATTACAACAAAAGAAATGTCAGCAAGCTCAGTCTTGTCCCCTCCCTCCAACCAAAAACCTTCCATTTCCTTAACTTTTCAACACAAGGCTGCAATGGAAACCAGTCATATATAAAATTACAGCTTATATAAATTGCAGCTTATGTGTGCATTTAAATATTTATATATCTCTTTAATATATATTACCTATTTAAATGTATACATATATACATGCATATAAATAAATATATAAAATGGTGAAAGGACAGGCCCCATGCAAGAGGCTGAAGCAGCAGCAAATTGCTCTGCAGCCACCAAAGTTCAGGCATCAGTGATGGAGCCCTACAGCCTGTCCCATGCTGGAGTCCCGCAACGACCCAGCAACGTGGCATAAGAATGCATGTCAAGGTGCTCATGAGATGTTCACTGCCAGCTCCAGAGCAATCCCTCAAACACTCCCAAGGAGTAATGGGAGGAACCACAGACAGGAGTGCCAGGAAGCCTGGGTGGCCAGAGCTGTGAGGAAAAGGAATGGAGGCAGCAGAATCCTGCTCCATCATCCAGAGCATCCCAGTGTCAAAATGGAGAGGACATGGGCTTTTCCCTGTGGTGACCTCCACACATTACTGACTCCTCTCATTACAGCCCAAGGGTCATACAGGACAAGCCGGGTGGACTGGTGTTGTTCAAATTCTCAGTGCTCTGCTGGGTGCTGGTCCTCATAGACTGTTATCTCCCACCATCCAGGTCCCCATCCTCTCCTTCTCAGGCCACAGAGCCCTTGTTGGCACAGCATAAATCACACAGCCACATATCAAACAGCTTTCTATCAAACAGCACAGGCTGCTGGCAGTGTGAGTGTGAGGCAGAGGAGGGAAGGGGACCTTTATTACCATCAAAATCTCCTCCTCACTCAGCCTACTTAAACCCAGCCACATTTGCACTGCTAAATTTGGGAGAGTATGAGAAGCATTCCCTCATAATGGGAGGTGGGGGCGGGACACTGCTGGCTTCTGGCCTTCTTTAACTCCCAGACAAGTGCTCTGTGATCCAAAGTCCCTGTCAGGGAAGCCACCCCTGGCTGCACAGCAATGGCCTAGACACAGCAAACCTGGAGATCAGGGCCTTAACCCCTTCCAGTCAGCACCTGAGCCTGCCTGTTTTAAGAAAATTATTGACTCTGGCTTTAGGAAAAAGGTCCCACTGAAACAGCAGGTATCCAGGAGGTATGTGGGGGGAATTCTGGACACCTCCACACATCAGCTGCAGACAGTGAGTTTGAAGATCCTGCCCCGTTGAGATACAGTGCTCAGCCTGGTACCAGCTAGCAGCAATCCTCATCTTTATACTGATTTAAGAAGCTGTGAATGACTATTTTTGGGTGCAAAATAGATGAACTACTCAGGAAAGACAGCATCAATACCTGCAGTTGGAAGGGGGTCACCATCCCTGCCAGCATCCAGAAGCATTACCCTGACCTGCAGCACAGGCACCTATAAACAGTGACAAGCTTTGCTTTTGAGATCACAGGAGCAAATTACACCTCTCTCTCCTTGTTGCTGACAGGTAGGGGAAAGAAAAGCAGGTTACAGTAACCTTTCTGGGCCTGTTCTCCATTAACACCATCAGCACCTACACCCTTCTGCAGATGCCCGAAGAAATCCGCCCGTGGAAACACAATCCATGGAACATCTGAGGGGGCAAGTGTGTTGCTGCCCACACCCAACAAATAAACATTTTAATTATCCCAGCGGGTGCCAAGTCCGGTGGTGTACACGGTGAGCCAGAAATTTTCCTCAGCATCCACCCTGAGACATTCGAGGGAGCTTTTGAGGAATCCAGGCATGAGCCTGGGCAGGCGGCCGGAGACATTTCCCAGGCAATTCACACGCACACAAAAAAAAACAACCTAGGCTTGTTTTCTGTAGAAGTGGGCATCAAACGTTCTGACATCAAGAAGGATGATTAAAGAGAGCTGAGGTGCAGGAAAGATTAAAAGAACTAAATATGCCCAACCTGGCTAAGCAATGAGTAAGAGGAGACGTGATAAAAGACTCCAGGCATCTGAATGAAGGGAGTGGCGTGGCATTAAAGGACTGAATAAAATATCTTTCTGAGAAATGGATCCATCAACGATCTCTCAAGAGATAAGGTACAAGCCTCATTTTTTAGGCATTNGGGGGGGGGGTGGAAGGAAAATAAAAAAAAAAGGAAGGAAATAACCACCAACCTATTAACAATGAACAGGTCTGGGGATCTAAGAAGTACTAGACTTTTTTCCCCCGTAATAAATAAAGATACATGGCATGGTACCAAGGAAGCAAGAGCCTGGATTGAGCTGGGCAGGGGTGTTCCTGACATCTGCCAGTCCAGCAGCTCTCTAGACACGGCACACACATGGGCAAGGTGACAAAATTCTGGGAAGTTTTTCAATANAAAGAAAAGCAGGTTACAGTAACCTTTCTGGGCCTGTTCTCCATTAACACCATCAGCACCTACACCCTTCTGCAGATGCCCGAAGAAATCCGCCCGTGGAAACACAATCCATGGAACATCTGAGGGGGCAAGTGTGTTGCTGCCCACACCCAACAAATAAACATTTTAATTATCCCAGCGGGTGCCAAGTCCGGTGGTGTACACGGTGAGCCAGAAATTTTCCTCAGCATCCACCCTGAGACATTCGAGGGAGCTTTTGAGGAATCCAGGCATGAGCCTGGGCAGGCGGCCGGAGACATTTCCCAGGCAATTCACACGCACACAAAAAAAAACAACCTAGGCTTGTTTTCTGTAGAAGTGGGCATCAAACGTTCTGACATCAAGAAGGATGATTAAAGAGAGCTGAGGTGCAGGAAAGATTAAAAGAACTAAATATGCCCAACCTGGCTAAGCAATGAGTAAGAGGAGACGTGATAAAAGACTCCAGGCATCTGAATGAAGGGAGTGGCGTGGCATTAAAGGACTGAATAAAATATCTTTCTGAGAAATGGATCCATCAACGATCTCTCAAGAGATAAGGTACAAGCCTCATTTTTTAGGCATTTATAAAACCGGTCGCCAGAAGTGAGGTTTTTGAGGAGAAATCCACGTTGCCCGGAAGGGAACATACACCAAAGCTTTTTATCTCTGCCATGGGATGCTGCAAACAAGGACCTCGATGCCACCAGGGAGTACAGGAAACTTGGGATGGGGCAAATGTTTCATACCAGCTCACACAAGAAGGAGAGATATGCCTTTTCATTGTAAAATTAAAATGTATAAACATACTTNTTCAGTCAAAGTACCCTCTGACCCTCTGAAATCCAGGGACCTGATATACCTTATAAAGATCAGAAGTGAGCCCTAAGGCCTGAGTAAACCACCCAGGAAGAGAGATAAACCTGTTATGCTGGCTTCGCCCCAAAAAGCCATGTAATGCACACCTAACTATCAACTCTGGATCAAACATCAAAGCAGTGGATTCTGTGTAATTTCACACGATGTCCAGCCATTTGAGGGTCTTCTGAACATGCCCCCATGGCACAGAGTGGTGCACCCTAGGGAAGGAGCTTGACCTGGCCAAAACTATTTACTGAATGCAGACATATGCATGGTCGGGTTTCTACCAGCACCAGCTTATCAGTTCATCTGATGTGCCAGGGGATTGCAATTGACCCCAAAATGTTCTTTCAGGTGCTCATGGAACTCAGCCACCGGGTATGATTTACAAAGCTCAGTGGTATCCCAGATTTGGGTACCTAGAGACTTCTTCCCCAGCTGGGAAAAGCTAGAAGATATTTGCCAGTGGTGTAATTATAACTCACAGTTAAATTCACACAATGGCCATGTATCCTGTACCAGCTGCCCCTGCCCCCCCAACCTAGTGAGCCAAGGCAGGGCAGTTGAATCTAAGAGGAAACTAGATAGGAAAAAACACAAAAGGTGATTAATTTTCTTCTAATTAATTCCCTAAACCAGTTCAGTGGGGCTCGGGCAAGTACTAGAAATCTTTCCCCTTTTGGCATGAGCAAGATCAGCTGAACTGCAACATGTGACTGCAATCCAAGGCAACCTTTGTTTGCAAGACCAAGACTGGATCTTTTTAATTTTATTTTTTTCCCCCTTTCCCACAGTAACCTCTTAAGTCTGCAACTGACTTTCTCCATGGGAACAGGAGATCCATCGTTAATTGACCAGTGAGTTTTATTGCAAAGTTGAAACAGCGTGTTCACAGAGGATTTTACTGTGGGTTTTTTAATAAGTGGGACATTTTAGTAGGCAGTGTATCTTCTTGCTTTATGCTTGCTTGTTTCTTTGGGAGGCTGAAGTACAAAACCAGGCTGCCTGATTCATTTTACATACTGAAGAAACATGATTTTTTTCTACCCAATTATAAAAAGAGAACATAAAAAGACCCGTTCAAAGTGGAAGAAACTCTGCTCCTTACATTTGTTATGAAAAGGGAAAATTAAGACATCTAAGATAGATTATTATACCTTCCATCAAACCTTCGTCGTCCCACAGAATCAGCTGCTTCCATCACTGCAGCAACACTGATGCTGGAGATTACCTGGCGCAGGTATCACTGTCACACAGAATTAAAGGTTTGCAGGCTGTATTTGGACAAGTCCCTCCTTTCCTTTTGATGTTAATTTTGGGTATCCTTGCTCATGACTGCAGTTTTACTCTGCTCTCATCATGCATTCAGACTGACAGCCAGACCTGGCAACTCTCACAGCAGGTGTGGCAGGAGGGCACAGCCACTCTCTGACCCACAACTCATCCTTCCAGAAATGAATTTGGAGTCTGGAGAAGGGAACGTAAAATTTTGACTTATGCAATTCTCATATATAGTACAGGGAGTGGAGGTTATTTTTTCCCCATTCAGAGAGTTAATAAGAAACAACCCTCTCCCAAAACACAGATTAGTTTCTACTCAGAAGAGTGGACTGGGGATAGTCCACGTGTTTAAAAAAAAAAAAAAAAAAAAAAGGCAGAGAGCTCCCACAGGATGAGCCCCAGGAGAGAGCTGTGTGCTGGGAAGCAGCCAGTTCCCCATGTCCTTCCCAAGAAATGCATTTCTCATCCTGACACATACATTTTGGTACACCCACTCCTGCTCAGCAGAGCCTTTGCTGGCATCCATTTCCCCTGGATACTTTACAAATGCTTATCCAGAGCCTCCCATTCTCACTCTCTCATATGGCAGTAACTGCTACTCTATTTTTGCTCCAGTTTTGAAAAGACGCAAGAGAGAAATTAGTGTTTTTCATGTTTCAGAAAGATAGGCTCCTCTGCTGAGGGAGAGGGGATGCACTTGCCCTAAGCACAAAGCTCTTGGAGAGGGAATGGAGCAGGATGAATGTGCCTGGACTGCTGCTGGTAGTCTGGAAAGAGTTACTGCTGGGCTGGGGTGAAGAATGCAAGTGACGCAGCAGCATCCTGCAGGGAGAGAAGGGAAAATGTAAAAAAAAAAAAAAAAAAGCCTTACAAAACCTCCAGCTCTTTGGCTGAGGTTCAGGATGACTACACTTTTACTGTAAGTGTTTAGTAACTCAGACTCACATAACCTTCTCTGCCCACTTGGGGCCACGAGACACAGCTTACAAGCTACAAGAAATGCTTCACACACACACACACACGCCCAGCCAAATCCCTGTCCAAGGGAGGACAAAAAGCCTTTAACAAATTAAGCTGCATTTCCTATTTAAGCAGAGCTCCATCGGTATTTATTTAACAATTTTAAAGTGTTATTTTAGCCTTCCTGGTTTGTGTGTGTTGAGAGATTGTTCCTGGGACAGGAGCCAAAGTGGCTTAGAGCAACCCGGCAGCTGAAGAGGGAGGGAGGGAAAGGCAAGATAGAAGAGAGGAGGAGGAAGATGCCAGGGCAAGGCTTCACTGCAGTCAGAGCAGCCCCCAGCCACAGAGCTGGAGGGAGGTGAATAGAAACCTGGGGACAATTATGGGGAAACAGAGCTGGGGTGGAGAGCTTTGTGTGCTCCATCACCATTCAGTGGCTGTTGAGGTTCGCTGCTTTCAGCACCCTGAGCAAGTGTGTGGGGAGATGAGCAGGTGAAAGCAAAGCTGTGGCAGTCCTGCACACACCAGCATCCACCCTGGGAAGACACCACACAGCTCTCTGCAGGTACCATCCAGGAGAGGTGCTGATCCTGCCTGAGAGATGCTCTCACAGGAAAACTGACCAGAGGATGGATGACCCACCTGGTCCCAAATGCTGTTTGGTATCCACCTGCTCAGAACGCCCTGCAGTACCAACAGCCCCAACAAAAACAACATTAAACATCTAAAAAACCTATCAGACAAGCCCCACTTGGACCTACATCCTACTCCTCCTGCCATGACTATACTTCCAGACTGGCTTCCAAGAACAACGCTTTGCATGAAGTATTAGTCCTGTGAAGTCACCAAAGCCAAGATTTCATCCTTACACATAATTATATTCTCCACTGTTATTAACATAACAGACCTGTTCCTTGAAAAGGGACTTCTGAAGAGGAAGTTAGTTGTTATTAGTTTGAGTTCCTTAAAAACACTTTAAAAAAATCCTTTTTGCCAGTGTCTTTCCAGTCCTACCTTTTACCCTGTCCTCTGAAGTCCAGCAGTTGCCAGACTCTGCACTTCCTCATTTAGGGTTGATGCTCTTGAGTCACCTGCACAGCACCCTGATGTTTCAGGAATGCAGTTCAGAGCCTTCAGCATCACCCAAACCACCCACTGTGTTTTGCAAACAATGGATTTTCTGTGTGTCCAAAGACACATCCCTGAGATGCCACTACAACTTTTCTGACCCTACTGAAGAGCTCTGCAGCTCCATTACCAGCAGTCCAGTAAGCTTCATGTGGTGGTCACTCCTTCATCTGGTGACATTATATAGAACTGTCTGGGGATTTGACTTCTTCCCAGATTAAGCCCCAGCCTATCAGCCGGGAAAAGGCAATGATAAGTAAACTACTTGTTCTCTTCTTCACTTTCTCTGTAACCTTTTAAAGACAAATTACCACGCTTCTTTTGTTTTTTAAGCAACCGAGATCAGCACAAGTCAGATTCAGCACCAACATGCCAAACATGTCACAAGCAAACATAGTAACCCTTTTTTTTTCTTCCAGGGGAATTTTAGCATTAACAAGACTGGAACTGAAGCCTAGGTCTTCCTAGCAAGGCTCACATCTACATCCTCCAAGATCGTGGACACAGACGCTGTGCTTTGAGCTGTGCAGAGATGCAGTAAGGCAAGGGAACCCTGCAAACCACAGGGGAAAGCTCTGAAGCCTACAAAAAAATCAACCAGGCGTATCCTGTAGGTCTGCCTATCTATGATCTCCCTCTTCAAGGCACTTCTATATCCTCCAGTGATTTCAAAACCCAGCACATACTGTTTCAGCTTTGATGCTCTGTGTTCTCATTATCAACCAACCAGTACCGGAATATCCTTTCTTCTTGCAGTAAACCCCCTTTTTTTCCCTAGGGGTAGAGCTGGTTGGACAGAACAGACCAGGCATTTAGCATTTCATCATAAACCTAAGTATCAGCTTGAATCATTAAGGCTTGCACAGCTCCAGCACATTCCCATCAGCTGCAAACACCAGCCCAGTAACATCCCTGTCAGGCAGCAGTTGCAGGGGTTCAGCATCCACAGCGGAGGAAATCATCAGCTTACATCACAGCACAGAGTGACCAATTTGTGGTCAACCAAACTACTCCCAAGAGCCAAAAAGCCAAGTGCAGTGCAGTAATGACAGGAATTTGGATTCAGAACATCAGGAGGTGTTGAGATACTCAGCCTCAGCAGGACTGACAGGGGCAGAAGCCATGCCAAAATCTGGATGCAAAGACTGCAGAAATGGGCTGAGATGGAAGTCAAACAGCCACCAAGCCCTGAACCCTCTCTTGGCTTGTCTTTGTGCTGCTCTCCAAGGCAACACCAGCACAGCCCTGCCAAGAGCAAGCAGGACTCGGCTGCAGTTCCCAGCGACGAGCACCACTTGCCCCACAACCCGGGAAGGGCTGCTGTGCTGCTAACAAAGAGGTTTCTAATGCTTTTTGGGTCAGCTCCAGCATCACTCATTCTCCTTCACCACCACCACCACCAGGAGCTGGAACCCATACTTTGAGAAATGCCAGCCTACCCTGCTGCCAGCAGGCAAAATAGAGACGATGCACTGGAAGACGGTGCCCAGAGAAGGAATTCCCTGTATGCAATTTTTGTCTAGTCCCGTCTTCAGACATGGAGAAACATTGTGTGCTGCACTCTTCACACCACCTTCCCAAATGTCTCAAATCTGCTGTGTTCCCTTCAAGTCCCAACTCTACCAGGTGCTCACAATCTCCAGTTCCTCTTCTTGCCCTCCTTCCTCCTGCATGCCATGTGTGGTCTGTGTGGCCATACTTTGAAATTAATTTGGAGACACTTCAGCTTTTTCTATACTAAGAGAAGTTCCTTGTCCCAGCTCACAGAGTGGACACAAGTTGTGGCTACACAACTGACCACACAATGAGCTGCAGCACAGTCAAAACCAGGAGAGCAGAGACAGCTCCAAAACTACTGCTGAAGACAGCATACCATCAAGCCACAGCCTGACACCTGTGGGCTGTTGTTTTGGGTTTTTTTGCTAAGTTTAACGTATGCAAATTTTCCAGCTATTCCTCGTAAGTAAATTTTCCCAAACAGAAGTTTCATCTTCCCAAGCTGCCTGCTTTCATATTTAAAATAGAGGGGCTGAGACTGGATGCTGTGTTTCAAACAGGGTTTTACAGGGCAACAAAGACTGAAGAGCTGGAATTATTACCTTTGCCATTTTTGTCTGGACTATTCAAGATCTACCTGTCTTGTAACAGCACCTGACTGCAATTCACAATCACCTTTTGATTCACTGCAGCTCACAGATCCCTTTTTGTAGTTAACCTGCTCATTGTGAGAGTTACTGCTCATTTTGGGTACATGCACCAGTTTTCCAAGAGTGCTGCTTTGCACTTCATTGAATTTATTTTTCTGTCGCACTGCTACACTAGAAACACCACATGAACTCTAGCTGAAGTTCAACCAAGAAGACTAACTTTATTACATCACTAACTCCATTATATAGTATAACAAACAAACCAGGTGATTGGTAAGCAAAGTCAACACTTCTCCAATCACACTAGTCAAAACAAGTGTCCATCAAGAGAACTCCTCCTCTATAAAAGAATGTAAACATCCATATTGTTTACAAGAACATGCGTAAAAACAAAACCACTTAAACATCAGAAAGCTGAAAAGCAGGGCGACATCTTTCTTATCTTTAAACTATCCGTTCAGCTCATTAAGGGAACTGTAAGAGATGATGTTATGACCTGAAGTACCTGCAATGTCCCTGGTTGCATTTCATCTTCTGTATTATCTGCAGTCTACCATCTGATCTGCTACTGACCCTGAAAATGACTTCCTGATCCAACACAGAACTATTTCTTTTAGCTTCTTAAGCACCAACTTATGATGATTTCATCTTCAGCACATCTCCCAAGTTTGTTTACTGAGCTGTTGGGAGTTCCTCAAGAACTACTCTACAACTTTCCACATTTCTTTGGTAAAGTCACTAAAATGCCAGACATGGTATGAGACTGCCTAGCAGTTCTGCAGGCTCTCCATCCTTCAGGAGAACTTGGCACACCAGGAGGTATCACAGCTAAGGGCTGGGAACTCAAGACAATATGAGTTCTAAAGTTACTTGAAATTTTCTTTAAAGTCAGGTCAAGCAAATCATCCATTCCCCATTTAGCATTAGCACCACAGTTTTTCAGGTCTTACCTACCCAGCTCTCTGTTGCTATTTCTCATGGCTGAGCCAAGACTTCAGGGCTGCAGGCACTTGCAAAGAAAAGCTCATGCCCAACAGGTTAAGAGTTGTTATTTTCATTAACTTTAAATCATAAATATGATTTCCACTTGAAAAGGGAACACTTCATTTAACAGACACAGTGGCTCTGATGGGTAATGAAGGGTTTTGAAGGAAATTTAAAAAAAGGAAGCAAGGGGAAAAAGAAAAATAACACTTCCAGAAAGTTTTCCGAAGGAAATGAGTAACCAGTTGTTATTAAATGATAAATCACAGTCCTCAGGAAGTGGCATTGTCTGTGGTCTGTTTTTAATGAGAAAATACCCATCACTGGCAGAAAGGCTATATGGGACACGTCTGTGGACAGTGGAAGTGTTCACTGGGAGCCATCATCCCACTGCTGCTATTCCCATCACTTATCAGTAACAAAAACAGGATGGAAAGAACATGGCTTAGAGGAAAAAAAAAAAAAAAGGCATCCAGAGCAACAAGCAAGGGCTACTGTTCTCCATGGATGGAAGACAGGAGGAAATACTAGAGACCAAGTCAAGGCTGAGTGTAGTCTTAGGCATTGCTTGTTTTCCATGTGTGAGGGATGCACATGAAGCCACCAGCAAGCAAATCTGTGCTGACTCCAATGTCTCCACAGGGGGTTAGGTGACCTCCCACATGCACTGGCATCCTTGTTGTCCCCAACATGGGGGCACATTAGGCACACAGCCACAAGAAACCTCTGTGCCTCTTTTCCTCAGGGTTTGCCAACAACAGAGTTTTCTGGGGAAGCACCTGATGCTGCAGCACCACCGATGCTGAACACGTCCAAGGTGTAATTAGCCTCATTTTATGCTGATAAATGAGTCCCAGATTCCTGTGGCAAAGTGACTCGCCAGCTGGGAATAGGCAGTGTCCATGGAAGGGAAGCAAAAGACAGCAGAGCTGGCTGGAGGGTCAGCTATAAGCACAGCCTCAAATCAGAGGGACCACAAGCTCCCAGACCCGGCCATCAGGCAGCAAGACTCCCTGCACACCATTTCTGGCACCTTATGCCAAGCCCAACTCTCCCAAGCCCCAGCCAAGCACTGGCAAAGCCCAAGCCACCAGGTTCAGCTGCAGCTGACGTTCCCCATGCACTCAACCACTCTGCCCCAACACCACACACCACCACAAACTTTCCAGATTGCAACAGTAATGAGCAGGAACCTACGGCCAATGTGCTGAAATACCATGCAGTATGTCTCATTTTACTGTGAGGGTGACCAAGCTTGTTCAGGAAGATTGTGGAGTTGCCATCTGTGGAGATATGCAAAAGCCATCTGGACATGGTCCTGGGCAACTGGCTGTAGTTACCACCTGCACAGGTCCCTCCCAGCTTCAACTGTCCTGTGACTTTTTAATTGCAAAGTCAACTGCAATTGCAATCCTTCGCTTTCACTGACCTGCAAAAAAGACTGTAATTATTCAGTTTCTCAACTATTTCTGACATTCTTTCCATAGATGAGGTTTAAGCCTTTTTTTCCCATTTTCTTTTTAATATGAACGTAACCCCACAGTTCACAGCAGATTATAAAACATGCACACACACATCACTCTTCCAAAATAGCATTCAAAAGTGTTTGATTTTTTTTTTCCTCCCACCCATAAACCACCACCCTGCTGGTCTCATTCATTGTGTGGCACTTTGCAACGAAGCGTAAAAATGGTATTAATCATAGCTCTGAAAAAAACACAAACTTCTTCCCTGAGGTTTGAAATAACCATTTGGAAGAAAAACTTCCAGGAGCCAAAAGGACTGACAGGGCTGGAGACTGAAGTCCTTGTTTTCAAAGGCCAAGTGTATCCCAATATATCCCTTGGACGGCTGCCCCAAGCCAGAGTTATAATACTTTATTCTTCAGTTCAAGTAGCAGAAGGAGATTTGGTACAAAATCAGGACAAATACCTAATGAAAATAGGGAGGAAAATGTGTGGTAAATCTAATGGGAGGCCTGAGCTCTAACTACAGCTTTGGTGAGAGTGTCTGAAGCCTCAGCTGCCTCTCATCCCCAGGATGCTGCAGCCAGAAAGACCAGATAAGGGTGCCCATCTCTCATGGCAGCACCTGGGCATCACGGACAGTGCACTGGCACTCCTCCATGGCACAGTGTTGCTTCAGCCACAGGCAGAAGCACAGAGATCTGCAAACACTATGCCAAAAAATAAAAATCATTATCATCTTTATGTTTTCTGTCCAAACATCACTGGAGAAAATTACCTTCTACATAAATCAAGTTCTTTGTTCACCTCTGTAGATTCAGTGCTTCCCACAGAAGGGGAGCTTCTGTCAAAGATGGAGTCAGAAAAAAACATGAAGCTCTTTTTTAAGATATATGCTGTAGCAGAGATTTGCCAAAGGCTTTGGAATCCCTCTGCTTCAGTGCTAAAACACTAACAATTTAAACACCTTCGTTTAAATTAGAAAGGGCACTAAAAGAAACTATTGAAAGAGAAAAACCATCAAGCTTGCCACCACCTCCAAATCAAATACTGACATTTTCTTCCAAACCTTAAAAGTAGTTTCAGCAACCTGACAAATGAGAAATTTGCATTTTTGTTACCTGTCCTTCCCTCACATTTTCTCCTCTGCCATTAATCTTCCAGGCGAAGCAGTTGACCACAAGGACAGGGCACACCAATCACCCTGGTACAGAAAGACCCAGGATGCTGTAATCTGGAGCAGGTGTGGTGCCAGCTGTAAAATGTTTCACAGAGTGTGGCAAGCATTTTGTGTTTACTGTTATATTAGTGGGATGGGATAGGATAGCTGGAAGGGACCTACAACCATCATCTGGTTCAACTGCAAGTACTTTGTGTTAGAAGAGCAAGACAGAGAGAGCAAGACAGAGGGAGAAAGAAAAGAAATTATTTTCTCTTCTTTTTAATCAATAATCCCAGACTCCTGGGCATGGTGAAATGCCCTGCTTATTCAAAGCCTGTATACCTCTGCCTGTCTCAGCTACCAATGCCTTCCTTACCAGCACGTTTCATTCTTTCCTATTCATTACAGAGCTCTGCAAAGTGAAAAACGTGTATTATTTCCATATTTAAGAGACAAAAAAGGCTGGCAGAGATAGATCTACCTCACTATCAAGGTTTCTGCAAGAGCAGGAACAATGTGGCAGCCCAAGATCCGTGCTGTCTACACAAACCCCTACAGGGACCCCACCTCCTTCAGCAGCAGCTGGCCCAGGCACAAACCTCTGTCCTGGGATCAAAGTGGCCAGATAAAAACACACACTTGGAGACACATCCACCTCTCCCACGCAAATGTATGAACTTCAGATGATCAGTCCAAATTTGCAAAGATGTGTACAGCCAGGGTGCACCAACCATTTACTCCATACCAGATCTTCTCTTGAAGAAAACCTCTTTGATTTGAGTCCCCAGTGCAGCCAAGTAAGCATCAGAAAAAGGCAACCTTTTGCCTCTCCAAAGGATGTTTAAACACATCCTCTTCCTCAGGGGGGAAAAAAAAAAGAGCATCAGCAATTCAAAACCTACATGCCAGGCAATCTGGTGACCAAGTGCCTTCCTCCAACAGCTTTTCCAGACAGTCATGAACTTTAAACTATTTTTTGTCTCCAACTCCCAGCAGCTCCTAAACAGTGTGAGCTAAATATTTATAGAAGAATCACTGTTTGTTTAAGTTTCAATCCATACTCCCTGAGGTCCAATATGCCCAGATCCTGAAATGACAGCTGATTACAGAACAGCCTAAAAACACCGTAGAGGGGACACTGAGACTTACCAGATCTTTCATCTGGATGATTTCACCACTGGTTCTTTCAGGGAGCCTTTCCCAGTTTCTTTCAAAAGAAGAGGAACGGCAGCTCTTGCCAACCAAGGTCCATGTTTCATCAGACACTTTGGCAGAGCTCTGCTCAGTGACACAGAGCCCCAGGTTTTGGGGGGCCCCCACTGTGCTCCAGAGCTAGGCATATGGATTGCTGCTGGAAATGCAATTGAAGCACCCAACCTGCTGAAGAGCAGGCACCAAGGCACGGCGAGAACACCCCAACACCAGTGCCACAGGTGGGGCACAGACAATGTCTGTCACTTCAGCTTAACAAGCTCTACCCTGACTCGTCTCTTCTGGACTCAGCAACAGCTTTTCCAATTTACTATGGTGTCCACTGCAATGGAACAAAAAAGTCCTCCCATACCTTACAAAAGAACTAAGGATACCCAAACTTTTTGCCTAACTGAGCAGCCTGTCAGAAGTTGAAAAGACACACTAGTGCTATAAACTAGCCAAGTCCAACGAGTCAGCTGGTTACATATGGTGTTACACCGTTTCATTGGGTGAGGCAGGAAAAAAATAAGACAGTGCTTCATCGCCTTTAATTGTGTGTGAGCAGAGTCCTCCTTTTGGCATGTAACTGGGGACTGATCACCACAAAGAAGTACACAAGATGCAAGGCTACCAAGCAGGCACAGTTCTACGCCAACACATCCCAAATGAACATCTCATCCCGTAGACCTCAGTGCCCAGCTCTGCAATCTTCTAGAGGGACAGCAGAGGCCGGGAGACAACACCCAAGCAAACATACTTCCAATAACCACCCAAGGCTGGTAATTCCCCTTTTTTTTATGGTTTCATATACAAGCTCCCGCATGAAGAATGGAGCAGAAAGTGCTTACTCCCCTCAAATGGGTGAGAGATTGGGATGTCTTTGCTAAAGTCCAGCTACCTCAAATCAGCACCTGCTTTGAACAGCTCCTTGGATGACTGGATGTTGCTGAAGAACTCAAAACCCCCACTGACAGCTTTGTTGTGCCTATCCCATCAAGATGAACTCTTCCACTGCACCGAGATGGGACTCAGCAATGTTGCTCTGTCCTGGGGTTCTCCAAGGGATAGCAGGACTCATCCTCCCTTGCACAGGGTGTTTCAAGGCATTTAGCCCCAGTAAAATAGAAAATGCAGTGTTTCAAGCAAGAGGATGACTTTTGTCATCAGGTGGATCTCAAAGACAGGTTTGCACACTCATTAGGAGTCTTGATATCCCGTGTGAAGGCCCGAGCATGGATGAAGGAGCAATCGTGGAAATGTCTGTGCCAATGCCATGCATGAACTCACAGCCCACGCCCACCCTCACATGTATTTTCTATCCAGATGTGCCTTTGCACACACACACACACAGGAAAGTGCCATGAAGCCTCCTCATGTGTTACATGCCTGGGAATATGCAGGAGTAGAGGCCCACCACAAGCCAGCCGTGCTGGGAGACGAGACTAAAGAGGAGACTGCAACAAGAAAGCTGGAAATAATGACAAGCACTTTCATCAGTAAAACTGCAATTACCCAGCCAGCACACAGCCTTGCATCTCTGTGGAGCAAGCAAATCTACTTAGTAGAGAGATGCCTCTGCTGTGATCTGACTTTCAGAGAAAGGGGAGGAAGTGCCTCGACTTTTCCATGTTTTATTTCTCTGACTCATTCCCTGTTATGGAAGCACAGGCATCACCATGCACATCACCATGGCTGCTGGGTCCACTGGAACCAGCCATGGCTGGGAGGTTGAAGGCACAAACTTGCAAACAAGGAGCCCTCAAAACTGCAGCTGGTCTCCTCCAGCATCATCCACACATTCAACACCATGGAGTTGGTTTAACTGATGCTTCATGGAAGAAAATTTTACTAGGGCATAGAAGAGAGACACTTTTCTATTTTAATTCACCAGGCCCTAAAAAAGAAAGATAAAGGGGAAAACAAAGAAGAAATACAGCCCCCCTCATTCCCTTTTTACATAAATATTGGATCTGAGCACTTTATGCTCCTAAGAAGTTAAAAATAGGAAATAATATCAAGTCTGTGTGCTGCATCTTTTATCAAAGCCCTTTATAAACATCAAAACCAGCTCCTCTGCACTCTTTTACACTTTTCTGCTGTCACTCACAATTCATAAAAGGGGTCTACAGAGATACAAAGGGTAAGGCACTTTCCAGTACTGTCACAGAGAGTCTGGGACAAAAAAACAGCTTTTCCTCAAAGCTCTGAAATCTAAGAGCAATTTTATGACATAATGTCAGTTTTAGAACAAGAGATGAATAATAGATATTCAAAATAAAACAACACTTTCATAAGTAAACAATGCTTTGCAGTGTCAAAGCTTTTCAGCGGAAGTGTCAAGCCTCTGCAGAGGAATCAACAGTGCAATCACCAAGCACCACCAGGAAGCAAACACTGCAAGAACACACACACACTTTTAACCAAAAGGCAGAGTCTCTCTGGCCAAACTCCATCTCCCATCTCTAGAGACACACGTCCAGATCTCCTCTACAAAAAAAGGGAGGTAGGGAGATTAACAAGGTGACCCAGAAACGCCTTACACATAAATTCAACTTTGACCCTGCCATGTCTAGAGATGAGTGATAAATCCAAACCTCCTCCTCACCTGAAAGATGAGCAGGCTTACACTCACTTATATTCAAGAGATATGAGCATTAATTAACTCCAACATTAAAAAAACACATTTGAAAGATGATAGCTTCTAGAATATTCATGAGTCTACCCAGCCTGTTTATATAACTGGCTATGAAGCAAACCCTCCATGTAAACCATGGCAAACCTGACAGCACCATTTACTTGTTCAGCATCTTTTCCACAGAAGGCAAATTCCTTAACTTGTGGTCACCACTGTTTTTTTTCCTGTCCAGCACATAAGAGTTAAGAATTCATAGGGAGGAAGTGATAAACCCATGATAAAAAAAAAATCCAGTGAACTGTCAGCATTATCCTAACCAAAAAAGAATTTCCTCCTTAGTCATCCACAGGCAGGGTAAGCCAGCTCCCCCACAAACTACAGAAGGGCAGGGAAAAAGTGCTTATCTGGAAAATTACTTCTCTTCCTAGTACCTTGGTACTTAATTTTTTTGCAGGGCAAAGGCCAAATGAAAACCACCTGATGGTGATGCAAATGGAGCCCTGGATAAAACTGCACAGGGGCCACCACAAAGAGTTGCTCTTTGCAAAAAGCTTAGTGAAAGCCAAGAGATGGTGCCAGTGGGGAGGATGATGGCAATTCTGCATCCATGTGCCACAAGAACACTGCCAGTGGCAGGAGGGCACATCCAAGCTGTGCAGGGGGCCAAGCCAGGGCAGTGCAGGGTCTCCAGCACCATTCAGCTCCCCAGGGAATGCCCCTAGCCAGGAAAATTGGGCTGCTGAGCCTGGGCTGAAGATAGACTTCTAACGGGGATAGTAAGAGGTCCATCTTCTAGAAGCACCAGGGCTGGAATGCAGCTGTGCCTCATCCCCCAACTTGTCTACAATAATCGTTATAAATATAGGTACTTTTTTTTGTTGCACACACTCAGGCCCCGTTTCTGCTGCTGGAGAGATCTCTACTCTGACCTCCTGGCTTTGACACTGCAAAGATAAAGAGGAGGCAGCACAATGATGGTACCCTGCAAAAGTAGAGCCAGCAAAATCACAGGATACCCAGAACAGTGCCAGGGAAAAACTAGGAGGCTGGGTTTGATTCTGGCTCAGAAAAAACCCTGAGAATAAAATATTGCCCAAAATGCCATTTTAAGTTTCTGAACTGAGCTCCACACTGCAGGACAAGAAGATTAGACAGATGCCCTCCCATGGTGGCAGACTGGCCCCATAGCAGCCATTCCTACTCAGCAGTTTTTGTCTGCTGCCCTATGTAAGCAACCAAACCAGCTTGGAGATCATTAAAGCTTAATGAGAAACTCTTCAGATCATGTTCAGTTCACAGCTTTGGGACGGTGCAAATCTTGCCACCTTTACCAAGAGCCCCTCCAAGGGCCTCTCACAGCCCTGGGATGCCAGCCAGCTTTGGAGGCTTTACATTTTCGTGGCATGAGACAAATTTTGCTAAGAGTTCCTCAATGCTAATCCACAGAATGCTGCTCAGCAGCTGGAAGCACAAGAAAACAGCCTGTCGACACCTTCAGCTCTGCACAGAACCTCTCAAAGCAACACAAAGCAGAGCAGAAATCTCTTGCTTTCTTGCTGGCGTTAACAATATGTCTCATGATAGGTCACTGCTTCTTTGCAACCTGAAGAGCACAGTAAGTCAGCAGATAGTTCAGTATTTACTGTGCACAGTAACTCAGCACCTGCAGATGCAAGCAAAGATCACACATAAAGAAAGATTTTTATTCTGAAAGTAGTGGCTGGGATGCTTTGGTTAATACAAAACTCCAAGCAAGGTCTTAAAGTAATAAATAGAGGATCATTAAAGGCATACTAGGAGGATTATTCCAGATATTTAAAAATATATAAATATTTATTTACTTGTATAAATAATCGAAATATGGCCTTATGTATCCCCAATTACATGCCCTGCAGTGAGGGCACAAAGTTTGGGCACAAATGGCATTCATTAAAAAGTGCCCAAAAGAAGGGACAGCCTTGAAGGAGAGAAAATGCACGCTGCAAAAGGGGTTGATGCTTTTAGCATAAACTAAGGACTGAGATCCACCATGAATTCGCTTTGCTCATGTTGACTTTCACTGCTGCACGATGAGCAAAAGCCACCCTGTGCAGGATGAGCACAGGCAGATCAATATCCTTCACCCTGGGCACGCTCTCCTCCAAACTCCCCATGCAGGGCAGGCCAAGAAAGATCAAAGCAAAATTTCAGCATTGCCAGCTTCAGCATTTTCCTCGAGCAGAGGAAGATGTGAATCCAAAGATTCAGCTGTAAATATTTTAAAAGTGGCAAATGGACTTTTGGCAGCCAAAATAAGAATCTTTAAAAGCACCAGCATTTGCTGCCCCCAACGCTCACAAATCCAGCCTGCTGAAGTGGTAAGGGAGGTTGCCCACAAATTGAAAGCTGAAACTAGCTTCAGCCCCAATTCCAAAAAACCTGGAAGTAATTTTAGAAGCAGGAAACTATCAAGCAAGAGACAGCACCTGTAGATTAAAACCTCTTCCTCTGTCAGGCTTTGACACATTTGACTCACAAAACCATAAAGAAAGTAAGACTGTCTTAAAAAAGCCTCATTGTCAGAATTTTTTATAGCTTTGAGGTTGTATTTTATCCTTAAACCAACAAATACTTGCAATTCCTTAATTTGCTGCCAGCTGTGGAGAGATTTAAAAACTTCTGCAAACCTGCAATTTCAGTGCTGGTCTGTGCTGGGCACTGAAAAATTCCACTGGGGTGAGTGAGAGGGGTTAAGAACATCCCTGCAATGTGCCAGGGCTGCCTTTCCCTGTCATCCAACCATCCTTAATACCAACTTAGACCATCAATGATTTTTATAATCAGTTATGTGCTTTTGAAACACACACCCACATACATAACCTTCACAGGCAGCCAAATAGAAGCTTTCTGTATTTTTTAATTATTATTAATAACATGCATATGGGTACAGACCAACCCCCTAAAGGACATTTTGATCCAAGGATCTGCAACCTGACTCAAAGCAAACTTTTGCTACTTTACCAGCAAATATCTTGAACGTTGATGGGGTTCATCTTTTAATTAGCACCTAGGGATGCAACTGGCAGCCCCCCTGCCTGGATGCTCACGCTGACCAACACCAAAGCCCTTAAACTACTTACCCTCTGAAGCTGCCCCACATCTAAGCAGGGTGAGACCTGCTCTGAAGAAAAGCTGAGATGATTTTTCCTCCCTGTAAAGGACAGCTGCACATTTACAACTAAAACATCATTCCCGGCCAAGCTCTAATTCTTGGGCCACCCCCAGGTGTGCCAGGTGCCTGCCAGACTGTGTGTGACTAGGGAGTGCCACTGCAAGGGGCAACGCAGAACAAAAAATTCAGGGTACATCTACCACGGCTTTTCTCCTTGCTTGCTGTGAGTGCAGACCCTACAGTGCAGAGGTCAAGCACCCCGGGGCTGCCCTGCGTTATCCAGGTCACAGGAAGGTTTTGTTCAGTGTCCAGAAGGCACCTCCAGGAGCACCAAAGGGCAGCACCAGGGCAGAGCAACTGATGCCCCATTCGCTCTCAGTTACTTATAAAAGATAAAGCTCATTCCACTGCAATGTGCTGCTGACAAAGGACCTTTTCACATCTTACAGCAACAAGGGGAGATCTGGTTTGCAATGTCTTTATCAAACAGCTGACCACAAAAAAAAAAAAAATTAAATATCAATGGCGTTTGCTTTAATTGTAGATAAAAAGAACTACTGCAAGTGATCTGTCTTTCTTAGGTGTTTTAGAAGTCGTTAGGAGCTAGTTAATAAATCACTAGGGATTTAGGTGATAGGAAAACTGTTAATTCAGGTTAAGGAAGGAAAACTATCTGCAAATGAACAGCTGGTTCCAGGGGATGTCTCTGCAGCAGAGCACAAAGTCCATGAAGCACACAAAAGGGTCTGGCCCTGCTGGGCTGAGCCTCCAGGCAGTGCTACTGGAGAAGGCTCTGCCTTGGCACACGGCTGCACTGCACGGGGCTTGAACCATGGACCACCCCACCAGCCTGGCAGGATCCTGCTGTCCACCTCTAAGTCCAAATCCCTGCTGTTAGCTCCAGCCTCTCTTACAAGCACACCAAGCACTTTGCTCATTGATAAAGCAAAGAACATTTTTATCCTCAGTCTTTGTCTAGCATCTCCATCTGGCCTACGAGTCACAGTCAAACTGAAGAGCAAGGCAACTGATTACGTTTCCCACTGTACATGTTCTATCCACCCTACCCCTCTCATTTCCCTCCTTCGATGCAAAATTGTGCTTACAAAGCAAGAAGGTGAAACTTCTGATGCTTCACAAATGCTGAGGGGAATGCAGAATAAAGAGACTGCAAAGCATTTTCAGTCCTTTTCCTTCAGCACCTCCTCTTTGTGTAGTAAAAATAAAAGTTAGAGACAAAGAGGTAATTTTTTGTCTACCCTGTAGAAAGAGAGATCTGTTCAACACATCAGCACACCTGAGCATTTGAGCAAACCAGCACAACTGTCATAAAGAATGATTTTCACAGCAAATTGATACCCACAGAGACCAAAACAATGATTCAATTCTCTGTTAGAAACGATGGAAAAAAAACTTGTCACCTTCACAAAAACATCTAATTCGTTGTAAATGACTCTAAAAATGCAAATTTGGTTGCTATCACTAGCACTATTGATTTATACAGATCTATATGTAATAGGAATATTTTAATTTTAGATCTAAAGGCATCTCCTTTTTCATGGGATAAGTCATCCTCAAAATTACATTCTTCAGCAGAAATTCTGTTGAACTAAGAAGAGAACAAATGATTTTCACACCTCTGTCATCTTTTTTGAAATGAGATGATGAACGCTGATAAGCTGATCCACACACAGCTGATGGCAGCTGTGGGTTACAAACACAGCTGCCCAAGAGTCCTGGAGGATCCAGGTGGAGGAATAAAGAGCATCAGATCCATCCTTTCCCTCCTGTATGAGGCTATGGTTAGTCATCAAAACCTTCAGAAGCTGACACCACTGCTCCATGAGAACCTACATCTCAAACTGGGTCTGTCCCAACAAAGAAAAGCCACCCTCAGACTATGGCACCAGGCACTTTGGAAGGTCTTACCTTTAGCAGAAGCTAGTAAGGAAAACAAAAACAACAACAAAAAAAGACTGGACTGAAGATCAAGAAAGCAAACTGGGCAGTCAATGAGAAAACTATTTACATACCTGCTGGACAGGACTGCTGCTAAACTGGAAAAGCTCTGGGAGAAGAGAAAATATCTTCCAGCTGGGTAAAGCAATGGCTCCATTTCAAGAAGATGCATGGGGAGGTATTCCAGTAAGTGACTGTATGGTATAATCCTGAGGACAGGGCCACAAATGACACAGGGTGACCCAGGAAAAAACAGGGTAAAAAGATGGTAGAAACTTCCAGATGCTTTTATCCACAGCCAGCAATCTCCAGAGGGTTTTGTGGGTCCATATGTCCATGCATCCCATGCTCCCCATGCTCCTAAAAATCCTCTGAAGCTACAAATGGACCAGATTGCCAGACTCCAAACATTATTCCAGACCAGTGGGACGCATAGGGTTGGGACCTTCAGAGAGAAGAAAGGGACAGGCCATTACACAACAGCTCTTACCATGTTGGACAAGGTTTATTCCCACAGAAACGCCTATGTTTTGATTTATTTTTGCACAGAAGGAACATTTTAGTGTGTTTTTTCTTTTCTTGTTTTTTTTTTTTTTAATTTGCATGGTTTATTTAAATTAATGTAACAGTGAGCACAGGCACATTATGGAGCACCACCTCCAGATGCCTCATAGGTTCTAGGTGATGTGAAAGGAGGAGGAGGACAAGCCAGCAACTGAAAGAAGTTCTCACCTAACCAACAGATCTTTCCAAAACTCTCTTCTTTTTCTTTTTGTCAGGTGAAAGGACAGAGTTTCCTCCCCTCTCCTTTTTTCCACACCTTCTAAACCTACTGGGGTATTTTCACTACCAGGGAAGCGAAGGATGGAAAGGGTTGTAAGGCAGCAGGTCAGCAGCACCATCTGCCTTCCTGACTTCAGTGGAAAATATCTATCCACCATCAGGAGAATCACACCTTCAGCAATCCACAGCGAGGTCTGGCACAACCCATCAGTGACATAGCAGAAACACTCAGCTCTTCAGTACAACAACCCAATGTGACCTTCGACCAGGCAGAGCCACACTTCCCACCTCTACTTTCAGAGAAAATAAACACATCCCAGCAAAGTGGCTCAAAATACCTGAGGAATTAGTCATAAAGATTCTAGTATTTGACATACATAAACCCATCATGATCTGGGGGGTTTGGGTTGTTTGTTTTCTCAATTCTTTTAATCTGATCTTACTAATTGTGCTGGGAATAGACTTGCTGGGATTTTTGTTTGTTATTTTAAAATATGAAAGCTGTTGCATAAACACAGGCAAGTGCCAGGCCCGGATATAATGCCCAGCAAGTGCTGAAAGGAAACTCAAATAACTCTTTGCCCAACACTGCTTTCTAGTTCGTGTGTAAAAAGAAAACACCAGAGAGCAGCTGAGAGCCAAGAGAGGTTTTTTCGCTTTGTTTTAGCTGCAGAAGCACAGGAAGGTGATAACATTGTGTGTAATGTAACCAAGCAAAGGAGTAATGAAAGTGCAAGCAAATAGATCAAATAGGACAGGGTTAAGGAAAAGGTGTGATAATCATTTGTTTTGCTAATTGTGTCAATAAAGTCCTATCTACCCTCAAACAGCGGAAACATCATCAGACATTTAAAAGGGAAAAATCAAGCAAATAATTAAACGTACAAAACCCCAAATTTTTTTCCCCAGATGTTCTCTTTAAAGGGTTGATTAGGAGAATCACATGTTTATTTGAAATAAAATTCCACTGACTTTGATCATGTTTAAGCCACCCCACATACAAAATCTACTCTGAACCAAAACTACTTCTTCCCTTGGGAAAACAATCAAAACTGCCTTCTCTGAAGGAAAGATGCATCATTACCCTAGTGCAACCCAGGCTAAGCTGGCTCATGGGGGACAACACTATAACCCACAAAAATCTGGTGTTTCTGCAACGTGTTTTTGTTGGTACAGAACCCAGCATGCAAATCAGTACAAGACAACTGGAAGACTGCAGCTAGGCTCGCACATGAAGTTGCACTTGAAGGCTGCTAATTCCTGGAAAATGAAATCCAAATTGCTTTGTCCTTGCTTCTAGTGTTTTCTAGTGATGGGGAGGGTTAGGAAATGAAATATTCCCTTACTTCGCCCCAGTTAAATGAACGGAGGTGGAAGAAGGTCTGACCCAAGTCCCTGAGCTGATGAAAACATTTTAGAAAAGGATTTATATCTCCCAAAATAACTCCCATCCCACTAATTACACAGCCAATATCAGCCACTCTCATAACTATATGACATGGAAAATGCCTGTAAAATCTATTTCTCTACAGCAAGAACACCTGCCCAAAATCCTCAAGCTAACTGTTTTCTCCATAAACCAATAACCTGTAAAATATGAGCATGCAAAAAGAGATGAATCTCTGTTTCCAGAGAAATGAGGCTTGTCCCACCAATCCAGCCCCTCGCTGTGCTGTGCCTGATGCACCAGCAGGGCTTTTTCTCCAGGCTCCAACAAGGATGTGTCAATATGTACTTTGCTCAGTTCTCCTGGGAAACGAGCCCAGCAGTCCTCACTGTCCAACAAGCAAAAATGGGTTGTATTTTTTTTGTTTTCTATCTTTTATATCTCCCCCCATCTTGCATATACCACACCACTCACACCACTCCCATCGTCTGCCCTCAAGGCCAGCTGGATGGGAGCAGAACTCACAGGCTATGCAAGAGCTCAGTGACCAGGATCTTGAAAAAGTTATGTCTTTACATAAACATACAGGCTTTTCTAGTCAGATTGTGACAGATAAACCAATGGCAGATGAGTAATGTTCATTTTAGGCATCTTCCTTTGTGGTATGAAGGAACCTCAGTACCTTCCACCCCCATGTAAGGAGAAGACACTGTATCTCATTGCTACCCTGTTTCAGAGGCAGATGAAATTCAAACCCTGTGCCCAGCACACGCCTGAAAAGACAACTTTCCAGTTCTCTGGACTCTACCCTTAAAATGTGCCACATTTTTAAGACTGAGCACAGTGCCTGCTGGAAAGAACATCACTCCAGCTCACTCTAGTGCTGCTTCCCCCTCAGACTGGAGGGTCCCCCTTGCAGGCTGTCCAAGAGTGTTGTCCAACGCCAACAGTTTAGGTCTTGCCCTTAACAACTCACTGAAGTCATGCAGTAGGCTGGCAGCAAAGCCCTGAAGCATATTCAGATTTTTTCAAGTCATGGGCCAGCACTTGAAAAACACATTCATCTTCCCCATCCCTTGACAAGAACGAACTCCATTACTTGTACACAACACTTGCACACAGAAACACCACGGACTGAGCACATGTCAGCTCCGAGCAAACAAGGCATCACCCTCAACACGAGAGCAGCACTCTGAGCCCTCGGCTCCTCTCCAAGGGCAGCAAGAACCTGTCAACATGAGCTGTAGGAAACCAGCAATGAGCAAAGTGTGCCCTGCAATAGGGAGACCCCAAATGATTAATAAACACACAAAACGAGTTAAAAGACTTGTTCCTCATTAGTTGAAAAATACGTGAGGAGGAGAGGAGGAGCCCCACCTGTTAAATTTTGAATGTTAAAGAGTCCCAAGTGCAATGGCTCATTTTAAAAAACAAGAGATGTCTTTGTGCCTGTGTTTTATTTGAAGGAAAGTGCTGGTTTTTTACACTCTAACATGTTCATTACAATCCAGCCATGTGAGTTAAATGCAGTAAGGGACCTGTTAAACCTCATGATCACTGCAGTAAGCTCCAGCAGTGACTTTATTATGGGCAAGAATGCAATTGGGGCATTCATGTCTGCTGCTACTCCCACCAGGCACTGTGAGCAGTATGTGCTCAGTTTGCCAACACCAAAATCTCCACCTAAACACAAGGTGAGCATCCCAAAATGGCTTTGTTACATCCCCATGCAGAAGAGCATCTCCAGATACAGAGACTGCTTATCAAGGTCAATGTTAACACAGCAGAGAATAAAAAGGGAAAAAGAAGAAAACAATTCAACCTTTCTTGTTTTTTATAAATTCTCCAGCAAATGGTTGCGGGTGTATTTCCTGAAAGGCAGCAGTTTGCTGCCATGGGTATCTCAGCTACCACAAGGGATTGCATTTCTCCTGATTTAGTGAGCTACAGCAGGCTCAGCACCAGCCCTGGCGGAAGGAGGAGGACAGGATCAAGCCCAGACTGTCCCCTGCAATAACATCCAGCTGATGAATCAGCTCAAGCCACCTTCAAAACCTCTCCTTGGCTTCCTGTTCTTAGGCATGAAATTTTACAAGAGCTGTAGACTGAATGTGACATAGCAGTAAGGGTGGCAAAATCAGGGAGCTCTGGGTCAACAGGACTGGTGTTTTGTATCAGTGAGGAAACATGAACTTGTTTCCTTTACGGAATTATGGAAGGACACCAGTTAACAATCTCTTATATCATGTGCCCATAATATTTATATCCTTATTAAAGATAAATAAACAAAACCAACTATTTCCCAAAGAAACACAAAGAAAAGAAAACGTAAAGGCTGCTGTGCCTTTTTCTCCTCACTCATCAACACCAAGTTTTTGCAGT
This sequence comes from Nicator chloris, assembly GCA_013400495.1. Classification (NCBI taxonomy): domain Eukaryota; kingdom Metazoa; phylum Chordata; class Aves; order Passeriformes; family Pycnonotidae; genus Nicator; species Nicator chloris. The sequence goes on along the minus strand of WAAE01001787.1, from coordinate 177,889 downwards.
AACCTGGCTGCTTTTGAGGGCTTCACAAGCTTGGCCAACATCCCAGGCAGTCCGTGGAGCTGGGGCTTTTGCTCCCAGAAAAAGGAAAAGCAGCTCTGGCCGGGACACAATTAATGAGGGGACAGCACTTGGCAGATGCTCCGCCAGTCTGTGACCAGGAGAAGACACGTGCACACCCAAAGCCTGAGTACTTGTGGAAAGCAGGATGGAGGCAAGAGCCATTTATCCTGCCTCCCCCTACCATTTCTCATCCTAAAAATCAATTTCGTTCTGGGAACTCCAACGATAAGGTGAGGGTTGAAAAAAGACAAGCACAGAAGGATTGCCTGGTATATTGGGAATTCCAGCCTACACTCAGCCCAAAGATGCATTATTTGGTAACGCATAAAGCGCAACACAAAAGTGCTTCCAAGAGCTCTTGTAACAGTTTCACAATAAAGTGTACATTTTAAAATGTAAGTCTAGCTATTCCACTGAAGGTATAATTTGTGTGATTAATGGGATCACAGTCACAAATTTGTGTCCCTCAGCATCCATGCAGGACTCCTCACCCACATTTGGGATGGGTCTGCACACCAACCTGAACCAATACCCAGTGACCAACAGGCTGTATGTTTACAGCTCGAGTTCTCACACAAAATGCAGGTCATGACTATGCTCTTTTGACTTAAAAAAATGACTCCACATGATGATCACAAGCTGGGATGCTACAATTTGAAGCACTGCTGAGATGCTTTACAATTAGCTCCCTTCTTTTTACCATTTTTGAAGACAAAAAGCAAAATCTTAAGCAAATGTCACACAATCTGACATTTTAAGCACCTAATGTCACCTAGGACCATTTTCAAAACAAAATTTCATAACCTTATTCTCCATCTGCACCAACTGACACAGATACATTAAGAGAAAAAATATTGAAAGGAGAAGTGGGGGAAGATACTCCTCTGATAAATGGCAGACTGTTACATAAAAAGACCAAAGGAACAAACTGTAAGATAAATACTAACTCACATTTTTATAGTATTCAAGACATGAATGTTTCCCAACTTGGGAGATAGTACCAAAAAAAAATTCTATTTCATGCTATCAGACTCACATCTAATATGGAACACAGCAATCCACATATCCTCCTCTTGGAAAAAGATGTTTTACAATGAACTAAAGAGTGTGACTCTTAGGAGATACTGGATTGCCTCACCCAGAAAAACTGAAAGGTCACAGAGAAACAAAGTCCACAAAGAAGGACCATTTCAGCCTTGAACCACTTGCAGCTCAAGACGGTGACCACGCTCCTTCTGAGATGCAATCAGGCTCCTTGGGTAGGAGGACCATGCACCTGGACCACTCATTGATCCAAGAGTGTGGGATACTCCGTAACAGACATACCAAAAAGACCAGTCTGATGTTAGTTTCCAAACACTGATGGCACGAGATGCACATCAGGGGAAAATCAGACCTGCAGATCCACGGAAGTGGACACAGTAACACAAGGGATAGCACTTCAGGACAGCACTTAATGCCTTCTGCTCTCCCAGGAGACTGTGCACTCTGGCTTAAAAGGGGTGTTTTAGAAATGCTGGTCCCTACACTAATCTTGCAGAGATAAGTTGTAACCCTTCAAGTATGAGGGAATAGATTTTTGCACCTTTTTTTGTTTCTTTGCTTGCTTTTTTAGAGTAGGCTTTCAACTATTCCACTTCAACTACCACAGGAAGTCAAGGCCTGTGCATCAAAACAAAAGTCAGGTTCCCATACCTGGCTGAAGGAAGGGCCATTCCATCCTACTGTTCACATCCAGGGGGTACCATTTCACCTCCCATGCTGCCAGCAGGCTCAAGCAAGAGCCTCTTTCTTTTCCCTGGCCCCTTACACAGGCACACAGCAGCTCTGTCACCAATGGCTCTCCCACCATCCCATGTCTAGCACCAAGGACCTGCAGGTGTTCTCACAGGTATGACATAGAGTTGCTGCTCCATCTCCAGAGCTGCTCCACTGCATATCAACACACAACCCAGTGCCAGGTTCCCTTGCTGGGCACTGCTCAGTTCACAGAAAATTGGGAAAATTCAGTGCAAACTCACTTTGTGCCTTGGCCAAAATGACCCACAGCTCCCCACACCTGGCTTGGTCACCATCAATCACCCCAGCTTCCCAGAGCAGAGCTCAGTCTGAACCCTGCAGACACCTTTTGCTGCCTTTTGTTTATGATTTTCAGTCTACGGCATTAGTTACCAGCTTACAATGAAAGGAAAGAAAAATCACTATGCCAGCTGCAAAAATAATCCTCCTGCTCATTACATTCTCAGTTCTTTATCTTAGACCTATTCTTTAAGCCCTCAGGATCTAGGCTGTCACCATGCATGCTAACAACACGCTTTGTAGTCAAATAAATGCTGAAATTCTCACAAGACTACATTGCTCCAGGAGCAAAGGAGTTGTGGTAAAATTATAAAAGTGGCTAACAGAGAGATTAATTGGATGCTATTAAAAAAAAAAAAAAAAAAAAAACAAACAACAAAAGAAACAACACCAAACCACAGAACAGAAGACACTAGCCCCTTACTTTTCAAAGATAAAACCAACCAACTCCAGGCATCTTGGTCGCAGTTGACATTTGTTTTCATCAACCCCTCACCACTGCAGCCTCTTGAAATCCCTCTATTAAAATGGATTTGCAATTGTCCCCATTCGTGCCATCACTGCCCTCATTTATGCCATCTATGCTGCCCCTGCTTCAGCTCCCAAAAGGCCCAGTTGGGATGATGGGCTTGGTCCTCTGAAGGCACCAGAGGGACAAAAACTGAGCTGATGGCTCCAGTGCTGCTGAAGTTTGATCCTTGTGGCACTGGACCAACACAGCGCCAGTCCCACGAACACCAAATTGATTTGCTGGCCAAAAGGGGACACGCCTGAGCCCCTCTCCGTATCCCTCTGGACCTCAACCCAAAGGAAACCACACGCTGCTCTTGCTGGGAGCTTTGCTGGGGCAAAGCAAATCAGCACAGCTGCTGAGAAGCAGTGAGGGGTAAAGGCCAAGAAGGAAAAAGACTTTTTTAAATGAGCTTAAGCCACCCCTTGCAGGACTGACACATTTCCAGCTTAATATCTGGCTCCTTTAAAAGCTGAATCCTTGGTGGCTGCTTCCTCATGCAAGAACAGGACAGAAGGCCAGTGGTAATGACTTTCCCTGTGCACTGTCACACTTGGCTTGAGGTCCAAGCATCCCTGTGGAGCCCAGGAGAAGCCCCACGTGCTCCGGGTTTGGCACAAGGCTCTGCAAAGGCAACTGAGGTGACGATTTCAAAACAGCACTGGGAATACCAGCACAGAAACATTTTGGCACATTAGGTTCTGTCTTCCTGTTACTTTTTTGAAATGTCCTTCTTATTAAGGGCACATGTTCAATATTCAATAAATAACAACAGAAAGTGTTGGCTATTAAACCAAAGGCCATGGAATCATCTTGACTCATTCCAGCTGTCAGATCCAAATAAATGCCTGCCCTGCTGTTGCAGGCAGCTTTAACATGCAGCTCAGTGATTGGGACTTCCATGAGGTGAAAAAAATACTATTATTAGAAAAGATTTTGTAACAGTGTAGGACTTGGCTTCATCTAAACATAGATGTTGCATTGGTTTAATTAAATCAGCATTGCATCACACAGTTACACTATTAAGTTACAGGCCAGGATTCATTTTTCTGCTGATATCCAAGAGTAAATCCTTTTTCTGCTGATGCAAGGATTCCTATCAGGGACTGCACTCCAGTTCTACCTGTCCCATCCCAAAACTTTGTGAACAGATGTTTTGCTCACTGTCTCATACTCAGAGCACTCCTGACCATGCACCAATTTAGTTTTAATTCTGCTAAACAAAACCAATTCAGTCCTGCCAAGTCTCTGTTCCTACCACTCTGCTTTCAGTTCCATCCTTAAGTGATTATTATTGCAGCCACCTCAAGAGGAAAAAAACAGAAACACAAAAAACAAGACTTCTGAAAACGTCTGGCTCCTGCATAACCCTCTCCATGTTTGCAAAGCACAGAGCCCAGCAACAACAGGGAGCTGCAGGGAATTAGCTCTTTGCTCCTCACCCCTGGAGCTGCCTCCCACCAACCCTGCACCTCACACAAACACGGCATCAGCCAGGGTCCAGCTCAGCTGCATGGATGGATAACCTCGAACAGATGTTTTGCTCACATTACTACATAAATTTATATATTATTATATAAAATAATCCCCATTATTTTGTTGCCTGAATGTGCTCACAAATTCAACTAACCTTCCTGTAACCCAGATATTTCTAAATTTTATTCCAAGACTGCAAAGTATTGCACCTCTTCTCACTCATTTATTGCTAACAATATTTTTATTTTAATCATGTCTAGGCTCTTTAATACTTAATGACATGACTTTCTGAAGAGCTTACATGCTGTGAGAAAAATAGGGGAAAAAGAAGGGATTGTTTTATCACTGCATTAGCATCTAAAGGCATCCAAGGAATTCCTAGCCACATACCACTTGCTATATGGGAATGCATTTAAACAGTGTATTTACATATAAAGCCTGTGAGACTCAGGAGACCATACAGTCACAGAATCAGAGATTCACAGAATGGTTAGGGTTGGAAGGTACCTTTAAAGGTCATCCAGTGTAACCCCCCCAATGAGCAGGGACATCTTCAACTCCATCAGGTTGCTCAGAGTCACATTCACCAATGTTTTCAATCCAAAAGGTCTCTTCCCTTTTGCAGGGATGATGCTGCCCTGGAGGGTGCAGGGTTCTCCATCCACACACCCCATGGTTTGGCACTTCTGTCCTCTCTGCTCTGCCACAGCCCCATTGATGGAAGCACTGCCACTCCTCCTAAGGCAGCAATGCAGGTGAGTGCTCTTTTACTGCTCCAGAAAAAGTATTTTAAAAAGCATAGGGTCAGATGAAGCTGTTTAAACATCAACTTGAGCTCACTGGATAGGGAGGGAAAAGCTGGAGCCTGTATAACTGGTCCTGCAGCAAAAAGGCCACAGCCTCCACACAGCCTCCCTGCAGAAGGAAGGCCCACCAAAAAGTCTACCAAACCCAGAGGTGACATCAGGGATGTCTCTTCCCTGCTATGCAAACCCTTAACACCAATAGCAGATCCACCTGTCACTGCACTCACCTGTGAAGCTGCTGCCTGAGCTTATGCCTCTCCTTCCCAAGAGCTGCTTGAGGAGGAGACCAGCCTTTCTTAAGCATCTGACTTACCCCTGCTGGGAGCAAACAGGGCCACTCCTGCCTCTCCCTTCAATGGAGTCAGGATTTCTCTGTCATGGTCATAATCTGCTCCAGAGAGAGAAGATCTGTTTTCATGCAGATGTCCATCTTTTATCACAAAGAATGGACAGAGATAAATGAGAGTGACACTATCTTTCCCTAAGTGAAGATACTGCTAGCCCCAGTTTGTAAGTCCTCAGAGCTATTTGGCTGAAATACCTGAAATAACTTCTGTCTGAAGACTGCTCATCAAGACACACTTTTCACCAGTCTGCTTCCTAGGCTGAATTCAATTCTCCTGAGGATGATGCTGCAGCAGAAATCAGTGCCCTTTCCAGACCCCTTTCCCCATTTACATAGGGTGGCAAGTGCAGAGCTGGTACTCACAGCAGATAACCAGAATGTGGGACATAGTTGGTAAGCTCCAAGGTTAAAGCAGAAGAAAAGGAGGAAGGAGAGGACACTGGAACACATCAAAAGTATCACAGGAAACACATCAAGAATATAATATGAAGTGGAATACTGACAAGTACACTTGTCATGATTCAGGGCTAAAAAACAGCAACAGCAATTAAAATGTTAGGAGATTAAATTTAATCTTCTGTTTTTCTCAGGAAGATGACACCTGCTGCCCTCCTCTGACCCAACACTGGTTATTTGGGAGTCGGGGAATCAGGTCCAACACGTTTGTGGCTGATGCAACCCAGCTGTAACGCTGCAGTGCCCAGCGCTGCTCCTGCAGCTGACATGGTGCTCACGATCCCTGCGCGGTGATCCTCGGCGCAGGGAGAAGGGTGGCAGCTGCGCTGTGATGCAGCAAAGATATAAAAAGCTGAGGACTCAGCCTGGAGAGTGGCAGCCAGCCTGCGCCTGCAGCGTGCCGGCATCACCTTTCACCTACATCTGCCGAGCTGCCTTCCCGATAGGAGATTATCTTGGGAAAACAGGCCCTGTCACGGCTGCTCGCTCCAACTGGTCCCAGGATCAGAGTTATGGCCTTCTAGGATAGTAGGCTAAGGGCAGGAGAGGGAGACCCCATGCCCAAAGCCATCCCCAGCGACAGGGTTATGAGAACAGGCTCTCCTAGGAAAAGAGAACTTCTTCCCATCCCCGGTGGCTCCTGAAGTGCTCAGCCCCCTCCAGAAGCTGGCTCCATGCTGGGGGAAGCAAAAGCCCAGCTGCCTCAGGCAGGGGACTGATGCTCCCTTCCCAAAAATGGGCACCAGGGAACAGTGCCAGCATGTCAGAAAGCTCCAGTGGCTTTTTGAGCTCCAGTTCCCTGGCTCTCCAGCCTGGGAGCAAAGTGTGACAGACTCGAGACCTGAGAACCAGCAACAAAAATCTGGGAAATTCAGAAAGGAAACATCAGATATCACCAGCCCCAGAAGTAGGCACCAGAAGCCACCATCAAGAGAACGTCTAGAGTCAAATCTGATCTTGGTTTCATCAAAATGCTCTCACTGCCTCCTGTGCTGGATCAGGCTGTGCAGGCCTGGTCATAACCAGGTTTTGGTCTCTTCCACATCCTGCCCAAGGCCCAGCTGGCTCTGGCTGATGTGCTCACTGCAGCTCTGCCACCCAGCAGGATGGAATTCTAAGCCATCAGAAGTGCTGGAGCTAGCCATTAAGATATCAGAAAACCCAGGAAGAAATTATTTCAGCTATTTCTTTGCTGGTTTTGATCTGCCTATCTGGGTTCACACTAATGGCAATTTCTTATTTATTTCCTTATTTTGCCATCTATATTTTAAAGTCCTTCTACAGCCCTTTAAAGTCACCCACATACTGTCATTACATATACCTCACCATACCAAAACACCGTCACAATACTCTTAATTACACAAAAAGCACCAAAAACTAGTTCTTCTCTAATGGATAAACTGGTATATCAAAGCAGATTGGTGTATCTGGCAGAAAAGTCAGAACTCCTTAGGAATATGTTTACAGGAAGAAAGTGGCAAGATCCTTCTAGATACTACCATTTTTTCCTACCTCATAAGCAGCATGAATTAACAAAGCCAATAAAAATGACCTGAAAACCTAAACTGAAGTGCCTTGGCCTCGATTTTGATCTTGAAACAACCTGGCCCAAGATCAAGAATAATTCTTAATATTTATTTTTAGAACATATTACCTTCAAACCTCCAGACCTGTGTTAGATACCTTTTCTCTTTTTTCCATGAGGCTGAAAACACGATCTGTGAAGTCACGTTTACCATGAGAGACTTGTCCATCATCGCTATCTCAGTAAATACTTTTCCAAGGAAAGAGTGTTCTTTTCACAGCAGACGTGGGCTTTCCCACCACCCACCACCAGGAAATGCATCATGTCGATATCCAAACCTGCCAAAGCCAGCCTGCTTTTTCCAGAGCGACACCAAAGTTCTGGCCTTGAGTTAACAAAGCCCATTTAACTGGTAACTGTTATTCTCACTGACACGGGGCAAACCTGTGTAAGAACTCACCCTCTCAAGGCTGTGTCTCCTCACAGCTGCCAACCTCAGTCCACCTGGCTACTCAAGTTGGATGCAAACAGTTTATTGCAATAAAAACCTAAGTATCTGCATCAACTCTGAGCACACTTTATTTGAGGAGGTCTAACTACTCTCAGCTACATTTGGAAACATGCACAGCTGCCACATGCTGTCCCATGCAGTTTACATACCAGAAGCACCACTAGTAAGGACCTGAAAGCAAGGGAAATTGCTGATTTTCCTTGAACTGAAGCAGTTCCATTGGTAGACATGTGCATCAATGCACCCAAGATGATATGAGGGCATCCAATCCCCCTGTCTTCTCATGAACACTCACAAAAAAAATCATTGGGAAGGGATGAAAGGAGTCTATTCTCTCCCGACCCTAACACAGCATAATGAAGGGCTACAAACAGCCCCATTTGTGGGATACTGGGGATGAGAGAATCTGTGATCCTCAACTGCCTTAAGGTCATCATTTCCTGCCAGTCTCCTTCTCCACATGCCTTAAGAAAGGGACCTCTGTGAAATTGCCTTCTAAATCCAAGCCCTCAAGCACACAGCCCAGAAGCCTGTGATAGTTTATTGTATACTATTTAAAGTGGTTGCTTTGCACTAATGTAGTCCTTTTCATTAGGACGGCCTGAGGCACATCAGGCACAATACCTAAAGATCACAGCTCTGCCTATCTAAAGGCACCACGAATAACTCTGAAGAATGTGAACCCTCCAAAGATCATGTGATGAGCCTCCCAGTGAAAGGGATGTGTTTATAAACATGATGACACAAAAATCACCAGAGGGGATTGAACCCAACCACCACTCTTAGTCAGCATCCGGTTCTCAGATGTTCTGGAGAGCAGACCCGTGCAGCTGGCAGCAGTGAGAGGACACTCCTGCTGGCACCCATTGCTGGCATGCAAAAACTATTTGCTGTGTTCTCCAGCTTAATTAAATCAACAGTTTAAACTAATTCCTCAACTTTGACTGGTAGCAGCTGAGAAGCTGACACAGCTCCCCTTCTGCCACCCATGGCAAGCACGGCAGCCTCAGGATGCACCCACAAGCAGCTGACAGAGATGACAACATCTACCATGGGAACTGCATCACTGGGAGATCACCTGCTGCAGCCTCCAGAGGTCCACTGCACCACAAGGCCACTGCTTAAACCAACCACTTACTTCCAGGTAGATATACAGACATATTTTTTTTATCTCAGATATCTCTATTCTTGTGGGTTTGCCCCACCACTCTAGATAATGGGGGGATGGGACATCTGGATTCACGGCAAGGCACCAGGTCTTGAGAATGGACCTTCCCATCTCCAAGACTGAGAGATAATAAAAGTTGGATGAGGAAATCAGAGGGAAAATGAAACAAACACTCACAACATCACATCATGGTTCATTCATTGTTTCAAACAGCTGCAGCAGAAATTCTGCATTGGTTTTTGCTGGTGTTTCCCTTTTTTTTTTTTTCCCTTTCTTTCCACACAGATGAAATGAAGCATGGAAAGCAAGGGCCTCTGTTAGCATCTGCTCTGCACTGACAGTTCAATCCTAAGGGCCAGCCAGTGTAATGGGCCTCAAACTACAGTCATCACAAGTACAACTGGACAGATAAATCCCTTAGCTACGGCAGAGTAATGGCTACTGCAAACTGCACCACTGCAAAAATCTCCTCTGACCCTCCACAGCAGGGTCTAGCCCTGACTTGAGTGCATGAGTAGCTGGAGCTGCAATAAACCCCCAGGGCTGAGGAGCACCCTGGAAAGCCAAGCGAACCATGACACTGCTTAAAAGCTTTGGTGTTTCCCTCCAGCCCCTGTGACCCCCATTTAAAAGGACACAACTAGTTTAAACAAAGAAATTAAGCACTCAAAATCTGCAGAAAATTTGAATTAAAAATTTCAGCTTAGGAGCAGAAAGTCTATTAAGAACAAAACCATCATAGAATTACACTGTACCTTCTTAGTCATCACTGACGAGAGTACAACCATAAATAAACAAGCTATTGTATTACATGTCCTTTTTATAACATGTATTGGGTTTTTATACCACATATGGTTCCTTTTGGGGACAAACTTTTTTGCAGGGTCTGTTGTGATAGGACAAAAGGCAATGGTTTTAACCTGAAAGAGGGCTGTTATAGATTTAAGGAAGTTTTTTAGAATGAAAATGCTTAACACTGGAACAGGTTCCCCAGAAAGTGTTGAAGCACTGGAAAAGGTTGCCCAGAGAAATTGTGGATATCCCATCCCTGGAAACATTCAAGACCAGGCTGGATGGGGCTTTCAGCAACTTTATCAATAGAGTGACCAATGTCCCTGCCCACAGCAAGGGGGATGAACTTTACAGGATGACCTTTATAGGTCCCTTCCAACCCAAACCATTCTAGGGTTCTATGACACTGCCAAACAATCCTGCTAAAGAAGACACAATCATGAAAAATTAACAGTTTTCACAGTTGGTCCTTTTAAGTCCTGCCTTTCCCACAGCCACAAAGCTTGGGGCTTAGTATCAGCGCTGGGTGAAGGTTGATTTTAGCTCAGTTTGGTCTCACTAGAAATTTCACCTCTCTCTGCATGTGAATGCATGTGAACTAGGGACATCAGCATGGCAGGGTTTCAAGGGCAATGAGGCTCTGCTGGCACCTGGAGAACAAAGTATTTCTGGGACACCTAAAGATGTCAGGCTGCACCAGCAGGACCAGGAAATCTTGGCTCCAAGGTGCTACATCCCCCCCGGAAGCTCATGTCCAAGAAGGATGTGTTTGAACAGAGCCTGGTAGAGGATGCAGCTGTCAGAAGCAGGAGGGGAATGGCAAAGCCCTCTTAGAGGATAGAGTGAGCTGCCTGAGTGGGACCTGCACAGCTCAGTGGGTATGTAAAGGTATGAGGTATGCTGTCTGCATCATGGAAACAGGGGTTTAAGCCAAAGGACAACATTGACACAAGAACAAATGAGCATCGGCTGGCTGTGAATGACTTCAGGCTGCAGCATGAAGATCTCTCACCATGCCAAGCTCTGAATGCCTTTTAGCAGTCACAGGGCAGGCAGCCCAATCAGTCTTAAGATGCAGCTTGATAAACTTCTTAATGAGATTATACACCTTGGCTGCTCATGAGACTAAGGAAGACCTTCATGATCCATGGAGCATTACAACCCCACTCCTCCAAGGACAAGAACTCCCAGAGCTTTCCACTGATTTTTGTTATTTTGGTCACCATAAGCAAGGTTCCATCACCCTTGTCTACTCCTGAAGGCCCTTCAGATGCATGCTGCAATAAATCCAGTATCTTCCCAATGTATATTGAGAGATGTTGTCCCTACCACCTCCCAGTGCATCTCCATCCCACTGCTCTGAAGTCCCTCTGCTACATCAGACACTCTAGTTTCTTATTCCCTAAATACTTCCAGCATTTGTTTGGGCTGTCTTTGGAGATCACTGCACAGTGTTCCTCTAAGCCATATGTTTTCAAAGGTACTCAGATAATTTGCCTCTACCTTTGATAGGTTTCCAGCTTTCAGATCCCTGTATTTAGATAAAAATTACTTTCAAGTCCAAGATTCATAGTTCAGCCTTTCAGCTGCAGATTTTCAATGACCAGATCTCAGCTAAGCCAGTAAATGCAGCTGCTGCTTTGCCAACATGTGACACCACTTCCTCCTGGACATCCCCAGTGGCTCTGATACAGCTACCAGGATATGAGAATGGATTCATTTCTTGTATTCCAATGCCTTCTAACGTAAGGCTTGACTGAGCTGCAAGGGTGTTCATGAGACCAGCGGGTTTGTATCAGCCAGGGCACCCCCAGCTCCCTGCAAGGCAGGGAGGTCTCTCCATGCACATCTGCTGAGGGGTCCCATAGGCTCCACAGAAAATTTGGGACCCCAGTTTTGCCTTCACACTCTCAGCCAAGCAAACAGGAAAGCCTGTCTGTACACAGGCACAGCTGCAGCACTACCTAAGCTGAAATATGTGTCATTGGCACTGAGGACATAGGGGAAACCTGAGCACAGGTGCTCCAGCCTGCAGGAAGCTCAGGGGCAACCAGCTGGAGACAAACCTCAAGCCACTCCAGCACAATAAACCACAGGATATATCCCCTAAAATGCTCCAGCCGCAGCTGATCAGGAATAACCAGGAGTTCTGCTTTTAATCCAGATTCACATAGCACCCAAATTTTATTCTGGAGTCTGAATTTAGACAGGTCTTGTTATGTATGCATGGCTGGGCTGTTCCAGGTGGAGGTGGTCCAATCTCCTGGAGAAACTCCACCTTCAACAAAACCTTATCTAGCACAAGGCCGTCCCACCCTTCAAGCCAAGAAACTACAGCCAATGACAGCTCCAAAGTGCTGAGGATTACTTACTGTTTGGATAACCATTTGCAAGAGAGGAGCCCTGTGAAAGCACAGGGAAATATGCAAATATAAGACAAAGAGAAACATCAGCATCTTAAAGAGGTTTGCCCTCATTCTATCAAAGCCTAGCAGCAGTGCACGTTCCCCCTCCAGTAAAGCTGTTGGGATTGTGTCACCTGCTTTAACACACTCGTCTTTGGCCTTCTACACGCCAGGAGTGCATGAATTTTATTAGCATCCCCATTTCATTTAGATTTTTTAGAAAGGATAAGGATGTTTGCAAAGGGAATCCACTTCTCATTTCAGACCCCTGACCAGGCTCAGCTGGATGGATATTTATTTAAAACATTATCACCCTCCCTGCCTGCTCACAAGGCAGGGGTTGCTACCATCACAGCATCACAGGTCACAGCAGGCAAGGCTTGCTGAAGCTGCAACCCAAGGCACCCACCAGGCAGGCTGGGGGCGTGATCCTACGCTGAAGTGCTGGATTTGATTTGGAAAATGTCTGTCTGCATTCCAGGTCAGCACAGCAGTGTAAGGGCACTTACTCCAACATCTGCATCGCTGCACATAATGTGGCTAAAAAAGATCAAGAATTAAATATCAAGTCAGTGAAGACTTTGCATATACAAAAATGCTGTAGTATTTAAAAAATAAAAAATTCATTTTAATATACAGAGACTTCCTTTCCTCCTTGAAACTCATAAGCACAACAGAAGAACAAAATATAGTCTGTATCCAGAGACTTGCAAATTCCCTGTCCTCACACCCAAAGGCATACCAGGTCCTTTCTACAGACAAGCAACCAAGGCATCTTATGTTTGCCTTGGCTTGATCCATACTTAAGATGTCCCAGGAGCCTGTGAAATTATGAAAAATAAATTAAAATAAAGTTCAGAATACACCCACAGTCACAACCTCTGTAGTTCTGCTGAGGAAATGCAATCAATTTGGAAAGAGTACTAAGGAGGCAGTGGGGAAGAAAAAACAGAAAAAAGGGGTTTTTTTCTGCTGAAGAATTTTTTTTTTCCTACTTTGGGCTGCAGAGCAGAAAGGCTGTACCCAGCAAGAAGGGAGTGGATAATATAACCTCTCATAAGTGATACATCATCATCATCATCATGATTCTGCATCACCCAATCATGCACTGGCCTCCAAAATGCTGCCTCCTCTTTTCCTGCAGAGAGGCTGCAAATATTATCAGGGAAGCAAAATATAACCATACAGAGGAGGAATAAAACCCAAACAAAACAACGTGGAACTTCACAGTGTGGACTGTCACTCTATCTGGGCAGTGTGCAAAACCCCAGGGAAGGGGAACTCAGATCCAGCACTAGGAGCTCTGAGCTGCCACTCCTGGATGAGGATGCTACCAGTTCTTCTCTGGGGAGGAGCATTTACCCTATCACCAATACCTGTGATAATGAAAATTTGATTAAGGACGTAGTAAGGAAAAAGAACAGCCTCATATTCCAACAGACAACTTTGCTCACTGAAATTACAATCTCTCACACCACTTTTCTGTGTGTGAGCAAGTTACAGAGGTGCATCCAGTTTTCAATTCTACTCTTTAAGCAAAGAAAATACTAAAAAATATTTTTACAATCATCCAGAGTCTAAACCAGCAGTTCATATTGGTAATATAACATAAAAAATGTCAATCAGTTGCCACATCCAGGAAATTAACTTAATCAGTTAGAATAACAAGACAGCCAAAACTTGGCTCCCAAGGAAGAAGTTGCCCTTTCTTGGGGGGACCCACTCTGTCACCCCCAACCTGACCCCCTGCAGCCTGTCAATCACATTTTTGGGGATGTCTGATGCCTCTTAATGCTGCTGCCACTGCTGACAAGACCAGTCCCAGGGACACGGTTTAATACTCTATCCCTGGCCCCAATATAGTGCAAGAAAAGGGCTAGGGTCAGGTATATTTTATTAAAATAAGTATTGATTTTATACAAGTCTTTTGGGGAGATCTAATCAAAACTAATTTAAGATAGGAGGAATCATGGTGCCATCTGAATCCGAAAGTACAGTAAGAGCTGGCTAACAGAATAAAATGGTAAAATTGACATGTCCCCTAAAAATACACAGATTTCAAATTTCTTGGGGTCTTAGGCTCAGGCAGACTGTAGGAATATCTCCAGGGAGATGGCAGCTAGTTCACTTCACTTCAGTGTATTTTTATCACTGAGCTGTAGGTGCCGGGTGGCTGCCACCATGCTGAACCCCCTTCATAAATCACTTTGAGATTCTCAAAGAGCAGGTGCCCATTGCAAGATGGGGCATTTCAAGGTTGTCCCCCTGCTGCCAGTGGTGGCAGAGCTGCAGGGGCACAAACAGCTGCTGGCACTCGGTCCTGCCCTGGCACGTCCCCTCAGCTGGGAAAGTACCAGAGCCCACCCGGCCGCCGCTGGAATTTGGGGGTTTTGAGGAGGGTGAGTGGTGCTCAGCTGTCTGGGAAGCAGTGGGACTGCAGGCTTGGGTCAGTTATGGAGGGAAGGAGGGGGACACGGGGCTGCATTCTTCATGAGTGAAAGATCAGAGAGAGGGCTCTCACTGTTTCTCTGCACATTAGTCAGCACATAGGAACACAAAAACAGCCCAGAGCAAATCTGCTCTGTAGTATTGGGGATTATGACTCAGAGATTTCTTATTCCTCTCCCTGTGACTCATCCAGTGCAGCCTCATGGCCCAGATTCAGAACAGCCTAACCTTTCTGGGCTCCCTCTGCCCAAAATCCCATTAAATGATTGCCCTTTGCAGTCAGTGGTGAAGAATTTAGGGGATTTTTCCCTTCCTTCCCCACCAAAGCAGGGGCTGAAGGCAGCGAGTGCTGCGCTCCAGGACCACGTGCCTGTGACGATGCTGAGCACTGGCAAGGCCAGCACAGCCCCGTGACCAGCTGTCAGCACAGGCACAGCCCAGAAGGGGATAAATGTGATGTTATTCACGGCACAGGGGACAGCTGGCTGCCAAGTGCTTCCCAGGAGGTGCAGGGCTGCAGCTTTAGAGAGGTGGCAGTCATTTGCCAGTCACAAGAAGGTAACAAGAAGATTACAAGAAGCATCTGGAAAGGACCCAGTTTAGCTCCTGGGAGGGGTTAGAGTTTGCTGGGAAGGAACCCAGAAGCAAGACAGTGGGGCTACATGTGAGGTTTCTGTCTAGGGAAAACTACCCTATGTCTCCTCTGCACTTTCTGCATCACTGATGATGAAAGATTCCTCAGGTAACAAGGCACCCAAAAGCATCTTGTGCACTCTCTCATCTTACTCAGAATTTTTAGAGGAACAGGATCTGTAGCTGCAGAATAAGGGGAAAAGCATTATTTTGCAGAGAATGTAGCCAGGACAGCCCCATCCCACAGCCATGATCTCCAGCACAAAGTGATCCCCGCTAGGCTGAACCAAAAGAGTTTTGTGGCCCCTTTGTGTTGTGATAATAATAGCAGCAGACGAATTCCACATTTCAAACAAGGGTAAGATATTAAACAGAGCCTCTGTACAGAGATTAGGTGGAATAAGAAAAACAATAAATCCTTATGTTCTTGGACTTGAACAGATTGGCAGGGAAAGCCAGGGAGTGGGGCCTCCTTCCCCCAGCACCACCACAGTGCCCTGCCTAACCAAGTGCTTTGGGGTTCGGCAGCCTGTCCAAAGGGTGAGGACTACAAAACACAGAGTACAGAAAAAGCTGAGAGACCTTCATCCAGATCCACTCCAAAATCACTACATTCCCAGGCTGCCACACATCTGTGAGGTCCCTGCTTGTGCTACCTGCACTCACACCAGAAAGACACTATAAGGGCACTCAAACTTGAGATGTCAGGTGAGAAGCACCTCTTACCTCCTCTCGCCTCTCACATAAATGAAGCACAGTGAAAAAGTAGCAAAGAAATTGTTTTCCCTTATAGAGCTGTATGGGGAGATGTTATGAAAGCATGAACCCTTTCCCAGGCTCCTACAGGAATGATTTTAAGTCTGAAAACCAGAAATAAAGATTAGTAAAGGCAGGAAGAAGCATGAAGAAGAGGTGGAACCTCTTATATAGATTTTTTTTTTTTTTTTTTTGCTTAAGGCTATTTCTGTTCTGCTTGCTCTAGAGGAAGGCACTGACTCCTGGTATAGTTTTCAACCTTTCCACCTTCGAAACTGAGCTTCTCATCTTTCAACCTAGGCTGGAGGCACCTCACATTCCTCCTGTCCACCTCACCTTTCAGGACCACTCTTCATGAGGCAGACATACAGTTTGAGCAAAAAGACTGAATATCAACAATTGAGATTTCATCTAAATACTCTCTTCTTTAAAAATAGCTTTTAGATTAATAACTGAAGACAACTACCTTTGCAGGCTGAATTTACTATATGGAGGTCAACCCAAGCTTCACCGACGGATGTCAATGTCCTGTGGGACAGCAAGTAAGCTAAAAACTACACTTTCATGTTTAAAATCACACCCTGTAAACAGTATTTCTGCTGTGTGCAAAGGATCTAGTAAAACTAATTGGTGCAAAGGGACTCCCATATTCTGCAGAGGGAAACCTACCGTGACACAGCCACATTATCTGTTAACAATGCCTCATTTTGCAATAAACCCCAGGTATAATACTGCATCATATCATGGAGAGATAAGCATAACTAACGCCAGGGTTGTTCATGCTTCCAGTTATCTCTGACAGTAATATAAAGAACACAACTACGAATAACATTTACTAGAAGGAGCTCTTAAATGTCCTTAAGAGTTTCTAAACCTTATTTCCTTATCCAGATTCTTACATCCCTTATGTAAGCCCTGGTGACACTGAAAATTAAGTCACCTGTCTAAAATAAAAGTCACCTCACCCTTATGCAACCACGAGTCACCTTTATCAAGGGGAAAGGCAGCAGGAGGTACTGAGAGAAGGACAAGCACTGACTCCAAAATGACAAACAAGAGCTGGGAAAAGACAGGCAGCAAGTGACAAAAGGAGGAGAGAAGGTATTTGCAGCTGTGAATCACACATTTCCCCAGACATCTTTCCATTAATGATGAATATCATAATTTCCCTAAATAATGCAAGGAAAATTAGTTTAATCATTTAAAGGCATCATAAATAATAAACGTGTCAACTCCAGATGCTAACCTCCCCATTCCTCCATCCTCAGGGACTGTTTTAGGGAAAACAGTAAGATTGCTGTCACATTTTTATTTTGGAAAGATGCTTCAGTACCAGGGTCAGGAGAATGAAGGAAGTACCTGGGACCGAGGACTGTCGACCTGAGCGCTGCTCTTTGCACCGTGGCTGCCATTCCTGTGTGATAAAGCAACAATCAAAGTGCTGTTCTTGTTTGCTCAGGTGAAGTGCTTGCAGCAGAGGTATGCACCGAGATAGCTGGGGGCAGATAAGAGGAGAGCCCTTCCCACCTGCCAGGAGAAGGTCCCACCAAGGACCTGCAAGGATAAGGAAGAGGCTGCTCTGGAGGCAGCACATCCATCACCTGCAGCACAGCAGGTGCAAGGGTGATGCCACATCTGAGTGCATCCAGCTGCTGCATCAGCATCCGGATGAGAAGGGGAAGCAGAAAATGATGCGTGGCCACCTTTCAGTACCAGACTGCTCAGGAATGTACAGAAAAAGATTTAAGAGCTTTGAGCTCCATTGCTGCAATGCTGCTGGCAAAACCCACCAGGCACCCAGGAGCATCCTCTACAGCACAGGAAAATCCAGAGAGATTTCCCAGCTCACCTTGACCTGGGTACTGTCTCCTCTGAGCCATCTGCCACCTCATCAACACACAAGTCACACCTTCCCTGAGGTGTGGACTCTGTTGCTCTGCCATGACAAAATCATTATCCCAAGGGCTGCTGCTGCCATGGCAACCCCAGCCGCTGAAAACAAAGGTAATGAATTGGTTGTGCAGGGCTGGTGGGAAGAACTGGGCCCATTTGGGGATGTCCTACACACAGTATGAAAGAAGGGAGACAAAAAGGAGTCAAAACCCAAAATCATGGGACAACATGTTTCCAAAATGCACATTTTCCAGAAAAGCCTTTTGCCTGCAAATACAAGAGGGATGAAAGAAGCAGGAGAATAAATCTGCATAAAACTGGCATAGTTTTGACTTCCAAGCCATATTATGACATCCTCAAAATGAAAACAGGGTGACCACCAGCAGAGACAGAACCCAACTGTCCAGAGCAACCACCAGCATGTGATTCAGTGTCTCATGGAAAGGAAACCCAGCCTGCTGCCTCTGCCAAATTTCTGACAGGGGCTGGGCTGAGGCAAGAAGTTTGTGCCACAAGACCATGATTTCTATTGTTTCAACTTTTCTCTCTTCCCTTGGATTCAGAACCTGTGCTATTTTAAGCAACTATGCTAAAAAAAAATACCCAGAACGTAATGCCTGTTTGCACTACCCATAAAAATCTTTTCCACTGGAACAAAGATTTAAACCTCTGACTCAAAATGACTTTACAATGGGGGGCTGATTATCAAGAGGGACAGAATATCCTCTTATTAGAAAAACGTTCACCAGGTTTCCTGAACTTTACATGGTGGTACTAACTCAGTGGCTTGTTTGGCTGGATGCAGGCAACACCAGCTGTCTCTGACACAGGGGAAAAAGCAGCTGTGTATTTTATAATACAGAAAAAAAGCTTAAGGTGTGTGTGAATGTGTTGCATGTGTATTCATACATGCATACACATGCATGGACACGTGTCCTTCTGATCATTGTTAAAAAAGATAGAGAAGAGAAAAACACAAAATCACAACAAACAAAGGATGGGAAGGATCAAAGGATGCACTTCACCTGCTTGTCTCAAGTAAAACAAACCTAAGGCACTTCTTAAAAATTATTATTATTCATCTATTACAGTCGCAAGCATCATGAGGGAAGATTGAAGCCCTGTTTGGACAAGTCCAATGAGAACACTTTAGGCAGCCTGGAAGAAATTCATCTGGCTTCAGTTAGACTGACATAAAAGCACCCCCTATTCATTTTAGCCAAAACATTTTTTTTTTAAGGGACTTGTTTCTTTTGGTACAATATTTATCTGCAGATAGATTATGTTACAAAAAGGGAGGGTACACAGGCTGGGCAGCACCCAGGCAGAGGTCCATCCACAGATGGGCTGTCTGGAGATGCCTGCCCTGCCACCATCCTTAGGAAGCATCTCCCAAGCCCTGTTGTTTTTTGGGGCTAGATCAGTTCCAACAGTCCCTGATCCTGGGTTTGCCTTTGGGGTCAGCTCTACCCCGAAGCATTGCACCAGTGATGGCCAATGGCAACCGTGTGTGCCCTGTGCCACCTCCCAACCTGCTCTGTGTTGGCAGCTCTGTGCTGGCTGCCCCAGAGAAACTCTGCCCTTGTTGACCAAGCACAGAGGAAAGCATGTGTAAAATGCTCTGCTTGCTGTTAGGCAGCAGACAGATTAGGTTTTAAGGCAATGAGTTACCAGCTATGAACCTAAAGCTTGCCTTCATACATGACAGAGCAGACTCCTGTAATAGAGACATCTTTCTCCATCCCAGTGACCCAGATCTGAACCAGAACCCATCAAGGAGAAGTTCTGGAAGGGTTCCTAGGCTATTTTTTTTAGGTTCCAGAGCCAACAGATACTCAAAATTTGGCCTCCTAACAAGCAAAGAAATCATATCCAACAACTGCATCCAAATAAAAAGGGAAAAAAAAATTACCCCAGGGAGACTAGCACAGTGTAAAACTCTTATTTACAAGTTTTTGGCTGTTCTTTCATCATCAGAATTTACTGGAAAAACTCAAAAGCTATCATCCTTTTACAAACATGTTTTGCTCTGCACAGTTCCTGCACCCAACTTTACAGGGAGAACATCAACAGAAAGACAGGGGTCCACTGCCACCCCAGGAAGCTGCAGTGTGCACCTCCCTTGCCTTGTCAAATTATTGACACCCCACCCCACCTCTCAATTTATATACTCTGCAATAATTATTTTGCTAATCACAGGCTGCTCTGTGCTTCTCAACACTAATTATTATTATTAGAGCTGGCTCAGCTGCAAACACACTCACTTTCCAAACACACGGCGCTGGGCTGGAGGAGAGGGGTGGAGGGTTAATCCTCTACTGGATGCAGCTTAAGGCAGTGAATGGTATTCTGGCCTGTAATTTCTTTAAACAGGAAAAATAACATCTTTCAGGAGATTTTCCATTTTGAGTTAGCACAGAATCACCACAAAAAGAAAAAAAAAATGCTGGGTAAGGCAACATAACACATACTATGGCCTTCTTTCAACTCATCAGCTATATTTATCTCTGAACTGTAGCACAGAAGCATATTTCACTTAGAAAAACTTTTAAGCTGCTCAAAAGAGACACTGGAGTAGAAAAGGCCACACACTTAGATACTGGAGGGGAAGAAAGATTTATTTGTCCTGATTTATTTGTTCAGATGCTGTAAACTAGCTGGAATCTGCCACCTACAACTCATCACCAAGCCCTCTGGTGAGTAGGCATGACTCGGGCACAAGCCAACATGAGCTTGAAATGTTTTGGTAGAAAACTGCTCATATGACCCGGCCAGCTCTTAGCCATCTATTTCACTGTCACCCGCAGCTTGCTTTGCTTTGTTTTGTTCTGTTTTGTTTTGAAGCACCTGCCTTTGACTAGGGCCAGAGACAGGATGCTGGCTAAGAACATGAGCATCTCTCCCAGTACAGCAAGTCTACCCCACTTCAGCCCAAAACTTTAGGACCAGGAGCATTGCAAGCCTCAGCACTGAATCTGAGGGGACCTGCACAGTGACAGCTCGGCATTAGGTAGACCTGGATGTAGAAACAAATTTTCTGAGCTGTCTGCCAGGTTACCTCAGCCATGACCTGCTCCTTATGCTTTCCAAGGCAAGGTCCTTGGCATCTCCCAAGTCAACCAGTGTCACTCAGTGTCCCACCCTGACGAAGTTCAGGTGCCATCACTGTGTTCAGTGGACTGACAGCATCAAACTCATGAGGAGGTAAATAGCCCACTCCTGAGCCAAACTAAACCAGGGAAAAAATACAAAACAAAACAAACATTTGGGCAAGCAAGGGAAATGGGATCAGGCCTGAGTGTCTTGAAAATAGCACATCACCCTACCAATTCTCACTAAATGATCCTTGGGTGCAAGAGGCATCAGCAGGATCAGGTTATAAGCATGGCCTGAAATAGCCCCTCAGCAAGGGGGCTGAGGGGTGGGGGTGAGAGGCACAGGACACTTGCACAACTTGTGAAAGTCTGCACTGCAGAGGGGGAAAAAAAAAGGAAAAAAAATGAAGCATCATCCTGGATGAAACACGACACTCAGTGTTCACATTTCACATACGAAGCCCCACGTATTATCATCAGCCACATGCAGGGAACAGTCTGGAGTATGATTTCTGTTTATTCACCTTGATGACATCCCTTGAAATTTTCTGCTCGAGTTACAACTTTCCAAGAAGCAAAAAAAACCCTCTTTGCATCTCTTGGAAGGAAAGCCCCTCCACAGATCTGCGTGCCTAAACCACACTCAGCAGAGCTCACCCGACCTGACCTCCAGGAAGTGCTGGCTGGGCACGTTCAGGAATTGCCATGCACAGAAAATAACCAATGCCACAAACTGGGGCTTAGGAGCATCGGCTTTTCAGGATGGGAAATGCAGTGCTGAGTCCTGGGATTTTTTGGGGGGAAAAAAAACCAAAACAGCTGTGCAAGCAAAGTCACCCAACCAGTGAGCTTGCTGCAAGGCTGATGCAGCTGAGAATAAAATGTCTGCTGTCAAGTGATATTGAGCATGTTCTGCAGATCACCAGCATCAAAGCCCTTCCCACTTCAGGTCTCTGTTTCTATAACCGAAAGCAGTCAAAATGCTGTTTTACTGTCTGCAAGTCAACCCCTAAAAGAGGCAGTTTGGCATCACTCACTGCTTGCACAGACTGGAAGTGCTGTGCAGGACACCCCAGCTCCTGCTCCCGATGCTGCCTGCTTGCTCTGCCCAGGTGGCATCTTCTTGGGAGGGGGGGATTGCTCAAATCGAGCCATCACCAATGTACACACAAACCCACCAGCACAACTCTTCCCACAGCCAAAAGCTCTGCCATCAGGGCATGGCAGCCTTGCAGAACCACCATAAACCAGGACCTCAGTCCCTCACAGGGCAGAAACACAGCTGAAAACAGCTGGAAGAGCCCTGGGCTTGCAGCATGACAGGGAAGGCTACTAAAATTAGTAGCAGAAAGATAAGAGGTAACAGAAGGAATGCAGAGTCTGGGCTTGGAGCGCAAACTGCACCCACCAAGGAAGGAAACCACTGATCCCAAGGTGTAGGGGATAACTGTGGCCATTAACCTCAATTTCATTGTTAACCATCAGACCTGAGAAATATCTACTCAGCCACGCAGCTGCAATCCAGAGCAGGCAAGGGAAAACAAAACATTCAAGCTGAGAATAATTTAGAAAGAAGGGAAATGAGAGCAGCTCAAACTCTCTTATTCCTTTTTTCCAAGAATTAAGGGCATCATTCTCAGGTCAGCAACTCTTGGAGAGTGCTGAGAGGTTAACAGGGGGCTTGGCCAACCTGCCCTGGTGAGAGAAAGGAGAAGCCATGCAAAACAGAAATTATAAACCAACCTGGAGGAGAAATATGTGGGCAAGAAGGTAAAGAATGAAAAGCCAGAATAGAAAAGAAAGGGGAAAGAAGGTAAGAAAAAAAAGGGAAATAGGCCTATGAAAAGCATCATAGGCATAACACTCAAACACAAAGTAGAACAGAAACAAAGAAGTGGAGAGAAACTAGGAGGAAGAAGCAAAGTTAGGGATACAGAAGCCATTATGCTTTCACACATATGTTTGTATATATATAAAATACAAGAAATGTTACTTGTATATAGATATATTCATACGAACACAAGCAGAAAAACTGTGCCATGCTTTATCTACACTGCCCTGGACAAAAGCAAATTCTCTCCTGTGAGTGTGGTGAGACACTGGCACTTGTTGGCCAGGGAGGCTGTGGACTCCCCATTCCTGGAAGTGTTCAAGGTCACATAAGATGGGGCTTATAGCAACCTGCCCTAGTGGAAGGTACCCCTGCACGTGGCAAGGAAGTTGGAACTACACGATCTTTAAGGTCCCTTCCAACCCAAACCATTTTACAGTTTCTGTGATTCTATATCTTCACCACCAGCCGGGTCAGCACTGACAGTTTTCACTGGCATGGAAATGCTTTCTGTACACTTCTTGTACCAAGCTGGCTGCCAGTTTTACTACTATTCAGAGCTGAAACAACACAGGAGCTATTGAAGAAAATTCATTCTACAGCAGCATGTTTATGGTCATCATGTGCACAAACAGCCACAGATGCCCAGCAGGAATATCAGCACTGTTAGTTATTGGTATTACATACATCACCACCAAGAGCTTGAGATACCAAACATGTCTGTGCTGGATGTTATGTAAAAATAGAACAGAAAGGTCAGACCCTGTCCCAGAGACCCAATGACCTAGGGTAAAACCAAGATATAGATAGAAAGCAGAAACAAATAAGGCAGGCTGACCAGAATGGAGCCATGCCAAAGGAGACACTGTCAACTCACCATACATGGCAATCCTGGATGGGCACATCTAAGAATCCTGCTTTAGACAGGAAGCTGGGAAGGGGTCAACCACAACACAGCAGGAGCAAAGACCCAGCTATTCCCTGTTCTCTGAACTCTCTCTTAAACCACTAATGGATATGGTGTAAAGATCCCCCATTACTGAAATAACCAGCAGAAAGCAGTAGCCCACATCAGAACCACCACATCCATCAAACCACACAGAAACAACCCCTAACTAAAGTGGCCACAATGTCCATCATGATCTTGACTTCAAGATTCCTTTTCTGACTGCTGGTTTGTTTAAATATCACATTTTGAGACATACAAAACAGATGGGGACCAAGAGTCCTACATTAATTTACTTTGAATCTGTGAGACTGTCTTGGGTTGCAATTCAAGATGTAACCAAAAGTATGTATTCTATTACCATCTGTTAAAACCAGTTGGGGAAGTGTTTCTTTATCTCTTCCATGACCCATGGAAGACCCTCCATAACTCTGGGGGGATATCTTCTGTTAATGGGCCATGCTCACTGCATGATTGATAAAATTACATCATCCCATTGTGAGATGCTCCAATCAGTGGGAAAAAAAATACCTGGATAAACCCTGAGATTCAGAACACCAGGACAGCCTGTTTCCACTGGATTCCCAAAGGAAAACTGAACCCATCTCACCACCACTGGACCTTCAGAGAAAACTACACCCTTCTACAGGATCATCTCTGCTCCAACAGAACCACATCTGTCACTCCAAGAGGACTTGATTGGACTACTACCAACACCCTGACCAACAGGGTGTCAGGTTGTGTTCTGACTTTGTTCTGTTTGTTTGGGGTTTCTTTGTATAGTACTTTTTTTTTCCTAGTAAAGAATTGTTATTCCTATTCCTATATCTTTGCCTCAGAGCCCCTTAATTTCAAAATTATAATAATTCGGAGGGAGGGGGTTTACATTCTCCATTTCAAGGGAGGCTCCTGCCTTCCGTAGCAGTCACCTGTCTTTCCAAACCACGAGGGAGACCATCCCAGGTAATAAACGAGGCAACATAGTTTAAAAAAAAAAAAAAAGTTTAACATGTAACACATCTACCAGACAGTAGAGCTTTCCTGGAGCTGTTAATGCAACAAGGTGCTACAAACCAGTCTTGTGACTGCAAAAAATTTCTAATAATTAACTCTAGTTTGAAAGGGGTGAAGAAAGGGAGGGCAGAGCTACGGACGTCTGGGCCCGTACCTTAATCTTGCAATTTCCTAACTTTTTTTTATATTCCTAAGTCTCAAATCACTGTGGGTAACTGGAACTGCAGTCAAAGGCATTTTTCTCAATGCTGTTTAAACACTGCAGTCATCATCATATTATCTTTTGGGTACTGTATGAGCTGATGAACTAACATCTGATACATATTCTTTCTCTTCCTTCCTCCAACCCAGCAGTACAGGGTCTTGTTCTGCTTCTGTGTTCCTTAACAGTCTTTAAACATCATACAAAATATTGCTATATATTTAGGAAAAGGACCTTCAGTTGAACTTAACTTGGGGCAGAATATTATGAGGTTTGTGGTGATCCTTATCTCTTGAGGTTGCACAATTTATGCAAAACTGGACCCTCACAGAGCAGAGCTTCATTTCCTTGCAGAAAGTTCCAATGGCCTTTGGCACAAAGTTTTAAGCAATCTTCCTGTTACCTGAGGCAATTCGGGGAGCACACTAACAAGAGAACAAAAGACCTCAAAACTTTATCTGTATTTCCAACAGAAGCCAGCAAGGAAAGACACGGACAGTTGAGATGGGCTGCAGCTTCCTGGATGGGCTGGTGCTCCCTTCACTCCCAGGCTCCCTACACAGGAATGTCACTGCTGTTGTCACACCAAGACACCGCAAATGTCAATAGCAAAACCTGGACTCTTCCCATGAAGAGGTGCTGGACCTGCTAAACGACCAGAGATGAGAGAAATACCAGAAGAAGAAAGTTTATCACCAGGAGAAAGTCAAGAGCACTCCTAACCCTCCCACTCAACCGACTGCCTGTGGGCCACAGGGCAGCAGCAGGCTCTTCACCCCCTTCCCCATGCTCTTGGGCATTTCTGGGGCTCAGAGAGCTGTTCCTCATCAATGAGCCAACTGCGTTCAGGAACTTGGCTCCCTGACAGCAGCTGGGTACAAAAAGTTTAAACAGATCATCTTCACACTGTGGCCACCTGGGCCTGGGCTGCCCAGCCAGGTCACCTCCTGCAAGGCAGTGTGGGGCTCCAGATGCCGAGACTGGTGAGAGGAGGCAACCTCATCATTTTTTCCTGTGGTACCACCCACTTCAAAGAACTCATATGTGACTTGAAGCTCCTTCTTCTGGTGCCATTGTGCCCTGCCACTGTAGAAGGACGTTGGGAGCCTCTGTGCAGAATTGCTGTGCTGGCCAAGCCTCCAGTGAAACTGCAGCCACAGGAGCTCAGCCTTAACGCTTGGCAGCTGCTAATGGGCATCGAAATCCCTGAATGTCTTCAAATAAAATATTAATGTTATAAGCAGTATTTCATGGGTCTACAAGCTTTGTCACCCCTAAGGGAAGCCTTAAAGAGATTTAGCCCTGATTTTCAGGAGAGCATGGATCCCACATCCATGATGGTATCTTGCACCTTCACAGCCTGAGCTGTCTTTCTGCTGCCACAGTGGAGACCACATTTTTACTTGCTCAGCATCCAGATTTGCTAAGCAGAACAAGATACAGGTATATATCACCATGAACATTAGCACTCTTACCATTATTACAAGAAGGTGAAACACATTATCAAGAACAACCGTAAGCTCTCCCAATCTTAGTGCCTCAGGACAGGTGACTGAGGGTTGTTGGACCTCTGCCGTCCATTCCTCTACCATACTGCTGTGATCCATGAGGTGGTGTTAATTAACAGAAGAATGCACTGAATTTAAATCCTATTTATTGTATTTGTCAGTCCTATTTGTCCCACAAAAGTACCCAAGAAAAATAATTACTAAAAGTTATTAAAAATATCCTGCAGAATAAGGTATTTGGTAAAAATCTCTCAGGTCATCAGGATTTATAAGGAAGGCAGGGAGAGTGAGTACCCACAGAAGGGTACAGGCTGAACCCCCAGGAAATATAATGTGCATTATGCTAATGGCAACATCTTGAACAGGCTACAACCTATCTCAAAGATAGTTACACCCAAACTAGTACCTAGTTACCTGTAGATTGTACTTGATACACTTATCCTTGAAATTAAAATTACAAAATCACTGCAAATCTCCCTTCCCTTTTCTTCCTCCATATGAAGAATGGCCATTGACTGTGCTATGAAAGAGAAAAGCCAGTTCTCACTCCTACCTGTCACAGTAAAATAGAAGATAGGGAAGTCTTATTTCCAGACCTTCAACATTTGCACTTGAAACATGCAGCAGCTTGGGAAAAGGTTGTCAAAAGCTTTTTTTCTGTCTGGCTGTGTTGGTTGCAGCCACCAGACCACCCCCACAAAGAGCACCTACACAAGTCATCACTGCCATTTCTGACCATGTCAAGCACAGGAGCTCAACCATTTCTATGAGGCTCTGAGGTCCACCTGACATTAGAGCTCTGCTTCTCTAAGCTGTGAACAACAGTATGAAAGAGAGTGGCTGCCCTGACACATTTGCAAGTGAAAGACTCAAGCAGCAGAGTAGAAGCTGGGGGAAGAAAAATGGCTTGCTGAGCCACCAAACTCTCCCCATAGCAGATCACTGGGAACCCCATTGTCTTTTCAAGTTGCTTGTAACAAGCAGAACTGCTGGGTCTTTGTGGTAACAACCCAAGATAAGGCTAACTTTTCAAGACAAATTTCCTTTCTGAATCTGTTTATCTCAATCACATTTATTTACTTTTCTTGTGTATTCAGGAAAGCTGGGCCTCCTTCCATCTTTTTCCACAAATGGAGACCCGAAGCTCAGCTTTTCAGTTTTGCCTCAGTTACCACAAAAACAGAGACACGCTGGTGGGAAGAACCCTCTGAGGTCTCCAGTCTAACCTCCCAGCTCATAAACAAGGCTGATTATTTTCTTCTGTAACACCAAAAACATGTACATTTTTGTTAGTGTTTTTATATAATCTAACAGCAGCCTTTTTAACAGTTAAGAAATGCGTAAAGCTTTGTTCACCCCCAAAAGCTAACTAAGAAGAACCAAAACCAGATATGAGACACCTGTAAATCCAAGGATTCAGCAACTGCAAACATCATCTTCTAAAACCCCTGAGCATCATCCCAGTTGCCTGTGCCCCAGCATGAAGCCCTTGGCCTTTACTCCCCCAAGGACAACTTCTGGGAAAATGTATTTCAGACTTTCCTGCTCTTATGAAGGAGGATCAAAACTATACAACCCATTATTATTATTATTATTAATATTTAAATAGGGCTAGAAAGATCACTAAATATTTCCAAAAGGATGTATGGTAGCTTTGTGCTCTGTGTGTTAAATTACAGGCCATGGCACTGACAGCTGTGACTACCTATCTACAACCCCAGCTGAAGCATAAAGGGGTGTTGGTAGATCACCTCTAGAGACTGCTATAGCATGACTACATGATTGTACAATAAACATTATGTTTACAACACAGCTTGTAAAATAATAATGAGGGTTACAGTGATGAGGATAATAATACCAAACATCAATATTAGCAAAGAGGAACTCGTGCTTTATCCAATCAGAGAGATGTCAAGGGTTCAAGCACAATCTGGCTTTTTGTGATTGCTCCACATCCCACAGGCTCAGCCAGGAGCCCAGGACTGTTGTTTCCACCACGTAAATGAGCACACACAACACCAGACAAATGCCAGTGCTGCACCACAGGCAGGGACAGCAATACCTGACCTGACACTAAGCTGTAACAACACAGCACTCACTGAAAGATGTCTAGGAAAAGCCACTTTCCCTAAACCTACAGAGGCTGTAAGAGTCTCCAGCCTCCTGCATCACATGTTCCCCACACAGCCAGCATGCCTCTTCCACTCGTGCATTCAGGGCTCACTCCCTACCTGGCAGGGAATGGTGCAAAACAATGTAATATATTTTCTTTTGGCTGGGATTTTGCTCAGCCGATATTTTCAAGATGAGATGGTTGCAGTATGGTCAAATCTAGGCCTCAAAATACAAAGTGCTAATCAAGAGTTGCAGGTTGCTGCTTTTTTTAGAAAAAATAATATTCCTGAATGGGATTTTTCTTTTCCTTTTTAAGTTGCTGGCAATAGCTCCCCAACATCAGCTGAGATCTATAAAGGATCTCACAGGATGCCACTCCTGCAGTACTGGTGAAAAGATCCAAAGTTTTTTGTTCTCCTGACAGGGAGGAAAAAAATGAGGCAAACAGCCTCTTAAATCGAGCTGTTGGGAATTCACCTGAAAATTACCTGAGACAACAGGCATGCAGCACTTAAGCAGGCAGCAGACAACCTGTCCCAGGCCTGCTTGGAAATGACTTCAAACCCTTAGGATTTGCTACCTTACAGAAATCTCCTGAAGCAGGAGAACTTCCAGTGGTACTAATGTGATGGCTTCTACCAATTCCAAGCAAACAATCAGGATGCTGCATCCACACCAAAGGTTTTACTGGGCTGACATACCTCTAAACAAGCTCCATTCCAGAAGTAAAGCTAAAGCACAGATGGCACAGCCAACCAGCAGACACTCATGGAAGCCAAGCAGCACAGAACAGCCACTCAGAGAAAGCCAGGGAGAAGCAGATCAGCTTCCAGCTGGACAAAGGGAAGACGATGATGATGATGGGTGGTTAGGAAATCTGAGTTTTCCACTTCAAAATCCATGCACTGGACCCCTTCAAAGTCTGGGGGCTCCCAACACAACCCACATTGTGCTGAGCGTCTCTACCAGCTGCTCACAAAACTACACAATGGGATGTGGTCTTGCTGCTCAGCTCTGTTCTGTACCTGTCTCTACAGAAACAGCCTACAGCTCAGGGTACTGCTCTTTCAGTAGGGATCTCCTCTCCTCAAAACACGGGAGCTTTTCAGGCTTTCTTTAGGCTTCTCTGCCATTCATTCTTACCTCTAGAAGAGGAGCTGGGTCCTGTGCCTGGAAAAGCCCCCTGCTTATAGATTACAACCCCAGTGATAAACCTCTCCCCTCAAAAGTCCCCAAAATCCTGCAGCTCTTGGCCAGGTACATGATCTGGCAATGGGTATTCCTGAGACAACAAAAGAAGTGACAGAAATCTGATTTCCAAAATATTTCATGCCAAAGACACTCTACTGTGCAATGACATTCTTCCATGAAAATATACAATCCTTCCAGGGCTTTGGGCTGCTCTTCCTTGTCTGAGTGCTCCACACATTGCAGGTCAGCTCAGCCCACTCCCCAGCAGCACAGGTGGGCTCCCAACTCCTGCACAACCCAATCTCACAGCGTGGGGGCATGGTCAGACCTCCCCTCTGTCGTCCAGGAACTTTGTAATGAGCTGATTTGCAGGAACATACGCAGTAATTTTTATACAAAGCTTCTTCTACTGCTTCTTCCGACTCAGGTTTTAAGGCGGAAATGACTGAGAGACAGAACCTGCCCCTTCTCTTAGCAATTTGTTTTAGCAGTTAATCACTCTTGCCTTTAATTTCTAAATTGGCATAAATTCTGATTTGAATTATTTACCAGGCACTGGTTCTAGCTCTGCACTTGACTGCTGCATTTGAGAGCTCCTTAATGCATGATGCACCGTATCAGCAGGAATTTATGGATCATTTTTCCTTGAGGTGATGGGAGATTTCATTGTAGTATCTGCTGACAAATGGAAGATACCAATAGGAGGGAAGCTGTGACAGCACAGGCATCAGAAGGGGTGGGACAAACCTGCCAGGAAAATCTGGGTGATACTCAACCAGTACATCCCAGCACTCAGGGTATCCTACCCAATTTGTAGGAGAGAGCTCCACATTGATGTTCACATCCATACCTTGAATTCACATAATGAATGAGACCATCCAGGTATGCATTAAAAGGCATTCAGATCATACACAGCTTGATGTTCTAGATCATACATATCCAGACCACTCCAAATGCCTGGCCAGTCCCAGTGTTTGAGTCACAGCAGGCTGCTATGTTCAGCTGAGGAGAGCTGATGCTCCAGGTAACCATCTCAGTGCTTTTATCTATCACCCTTGAAGTGACAGGGAAAAAAGCACCACCAGCAAGGCCTGTTTTAAACAACCTCTGGCACTTGTCACAGAGGAAGAAAGAGAACTGAGAACACTCCTTAACTGCAACACTAGTAGCTCAAAAAATGTTGTCCTCCACAGAACTGTACTCACAAGGGGAGCAAATGGCAGGCACTGTACCCCCAGGTATAATAATGCCATATGCAGGCATACAGCAGTGCTGCTTGCCAGGGCATAGAGCGCTTTGCTACATAAGAAGATGGACAATCTCAGGAGCAGATGCAGCTGTGACGAGGGAAAATGTGCCTGTACACAGTGATAATGAGTCCAAGAGACAGACTACGTTTTTATTGCCTTCTCATTCTTCATAAATCTCACCAGGAACCATGCAGGTGTTCAGTATTAAAGCTACCACTCATTGAGGAGACAGAAAACAACACACTGTACTTCAAAATAAGATCAGTATCACCTTGTTGCAGCAAGGCAAAACTTCCTGACCAGGTATGCATTTTCCTCTCTGCTAGCTCAGTTTGCAGCTCTGCGTCCCTCCTGGCTCACAAAGCAGGACATCACACCACACCACGAGCCCCCTGGCCAGCATTGGGAGGTCAGGGTGTCATGCCCACCATCCCAGCAGTGATGCACTGAGAGCAGCACAGACTCCACTGAGGCTCTGATGGACCCATTTGCACTGCTGAACTGCTTGGCACACAGCTGCCGTGCACTGCACCACAAGTTCCTGGCACCAGACTTTGCTAAATTCATCTACTGGGAGCAAAAGAAAAATCTCCAGTAATCCTGCAAGCAGCAGAAATGCCTCCCATGTCACAAGAAAATCCCCATTTTCCCATGGTTCGGCAGCACTATGGTCTGCATAGACTAATGGGGAAAAATATTATTAAAACTGTCACACTTGTAAGCACGACCTTGCAATTCTGAGTAGAGCTGAACCAGCATAATTACTGAAAAAGCATGTAGAAAGAGGCCTGTAGAAAAACTGATATTGTAATAATGCACTGAACATGTTCAGCTGAAAGGTGCTAAACAAACACAAGATGCACCAATACCCTGAAAGTACAGATACACTTTTCTTTCCCCTAGCCTTGCTCCACATCAGCTTCCCCTGACAGTAATTTCTCATTAAAAAAAAGTGAGTGAAATACATACAGCCAGGAAACACAAGCTGCCTTTGTAAAGCATTCTGATTAAAAACAGGAAGATATGGTTCAAATCTTGCAAAGAGTTAAGCATAAGATCCAATCTCAGAAGATAAAAGTCCTTAATGAAACAAAAAGCTGGGCTTTGGTTGCACAGGGGCACAGAGAGGAGAGCACACCATAACAGAGCCACAGAACCGTGCTGCCATCAGGGCACACAACTCACCATCACCTCTGAAATCCTCTGAAAGTTATATTCCAAGTGCACAGTCTCACCTGGGAAGCCAATATTCCAAATTACAAACTAATTGGAACACGATTCCTTTCTGCCACAGACAGGCTCTTCGACGGTGGCAGGCCCGAGCCCTTCCTTATTTTTGCGACTGCAGACGGCTCTGACGTCGGCTGGACATCAGCGAGCAGATGCAAACGATGCCAAATCCTGCAGGCCGTGCGGAGGCAGCGAGCTGGCACTGCTCCTGCTGTCCCTGTGCATGCAGCCCCTCTCCAGGGATGTGAGACACACAGGCACATTTTACCCCAAACAGGTAGAGGCGTTCCCATTGCCTGACAAACTGCACCTGTACCACTAATTACCTTAATATAACTTAAAGTGCACAGAGGCACAGTCAGACCAATCCGAATTACAACAATCCTAAGCTGTAAACCATACTCCTGACTTAATGCTATGAGAGATGGAAGAGAGAGGGGGAAAGAACAGAGGTGCATTTCTAAAATGATGCATAGTGAATATAAAATAACTTGAACCCCTCAGGGCTGCGAGCTGGCTTTTATTGAGATATGCAGCTCCTAGCACAAAAGAGCATCTTACTGCCTCATGTGCTTGAAAAACACACATTTGTTAAATAATTTTAAAAATCACAATTGAAAGGAAACTGGATATTTATGACACATGATTAAGTATCAGACTGTATGCTTATTTATTAGCGATGTCCACAGTTCAGAGCAGCATTTTTTTGATATCCTCCTAATCCGCAACAATGTATAAGTACTCTTAAAATAATCCACACTAGTGGACTGCAGTTGGTGCAAGCTGGCATTAGTGAGATTGCATTTCTGCTCTAGTGAAGAAATAAACACTCTCATCTCATGCAGCTGTAACATGTACATAACATAATTGTGTTCTTTGTATTTAGCAGTGGCTAACATATTCTAATACACCCTCAGAAAAGCTCTTTTGTTCCAAATCAAAGATTTAAATAACACAAATTTTTTAACATATTGATGAAGAGGAACTGGTGTAGGGCTCATGACTCACTGTGTCTGACCAGATGTGTGGCCAGGACAACATGTCTAAACTTGTCAACAAGGATGGGATTAAAAAGATCTCACTGAAGGCCTGCAGCATCGCTCAGATTCAGTTCTCGGTTCTGCTGGCATTTCTCTGCACGATATTTTAAGATGCAGCAACCAACAGTTTAATAGACTGAGATCGAAGTCCTAAAGCACCCAACCTCTCAATGGAAACACATCAGTATTATTTAGGTATAAAAATGGCATGAGGCCTATTAAAGTACTCGAAAACCCCAAACAACTTTTTGAGGAACAGACGGCCTAAAAAATCGTTTGTAGAAGTCTGTGGAACATGCAAAGGAGACTTCCCAGTCTATTCCTCTGGCCCTCCTGATGCCCAGCTCTGGACCAGGCCGACCACACTAAGGGCGGCCGAGCGCTGCGGGTTAAAGCCTCATTGAGCCCGCACGCAGGCGGCAGCAGCAGGCAGAGAGGGCAGCGCAGCAGGGCAGGCAGCAGGGCAGGCAGCAGGCCGGCTCCGTGCCCCGGCCTGCGCGCTGCGCGCATTTTCCGCGCAGTTGCAGAGGGCTGGTCCAGCCCCGCACCGCGGGGACCCCCCGGCACCTCCGTGCCCCGGGGGTCTCCCCACACCGCGGGACGCGAGGGTGGGCACCCATTTCTTCGTCCCCGCTCCCTCCCCGGGTCCGGCAGCCTGGGGTGGGGGGGAGCTGCGGGGGATGGGCGCATCGCTGCGGGTCACTCCGAGCCGCGCCGACCCCATCGCGGCCGCGTTTGCCGTCGGACGGTGCCCCGGCCCCGTCTCCTCCCCATCCGCACGGGTCTCGTCGTGCAGTTGCTATTTTTAGGCCACGGGCGACCCAGCGCTTTAACAAAGATAAATAAATAACACGAAAGGCACCCTCCCCTCCCCCCATCCGCGCTACCCCCGCGCCTGGGCTCCGAACCGCGCCGCGACCCGCACGC
>WAAE01001787.1:121213-143637 GCA_013400495.1 Nicator chloris | reverse complement strand
GGGGGGGGGGGGGTGTTGGGAAAGTAAAGGCAAAAGCAGAATAAATAAATAAATGCCCGCTGCCCCGCACCCCGCCGCCCTCGTGGCGGCCCCGGTACTCACCGCGGCCCGCTGCGGGCAGGGGTCGGGCGGGCCGGGGCCGAGGCCGGGCGGGCCGGGCCGGGCGCGGAGCGGAGCGGCGGGCGCCGAGAGGAGCGGGCCCCGCTGCCCATGTGCTCGCCCGAGCACGCGCTCGGCTCAATGGAACGTTGTGCTGGCGAGCGGCTCTGTGACGTCACCGCCCCCCGCCGCCCGCGGCCGCAGCCCGGGGCAGCGAGCGCAGCCCGCCGCGCGCTCCTGCCCCGCATCCCACCGCATCCCACCGCATCCCACCCCATCCCACGGCATCCCACAGCCCCGCATCCCACCGCCCGCCCCGCGCTCCTGCCCTGCATCCCACTGCATCCTACCGCATCCCACAGCGCCGCATCCCACCGCCCGCCCCGCATCCCACTCCATCCCACCGCCAGCCCCGCGCTCTTTTCCTGTAGAACACCCCATCCCACCGCATCCCACAGCCCCGCATCCCACCGCCAGCCCCGTGCTCCTATCCCGCATCCCACTGCATTCCACCGCCCGCATCCAACCGCCCACCTCGCGCTCCTGCCCCCCATCCCACCGCATCCCACGGCTCCACCATCGCATCCCACCGTCCCACATCCCACCAGCGGCACTGCTCCTCATCCCACAGCCGGCACCGCTCCGCATTGCACCGCCGGCACCACACAGAAGAGCACTGCCGGCACCGCACCGCCCGCGCCGCACCGCACCACACTGCCGGCATCACACCGCACCGCCAGTACGGCCAAGCCTCGGCGTACCTTGAAATTTAAATAATTAAGTAAAAGACCAGATTTTTTCCGGCGGCCCTCCGCAGGTGCGGGGGTAGCCGGCACGGAGGCGCCCAGGGAGCACGGGGAGGTTACAGGACCCGGTCCTCCCTCGGACAGGAAGGTTCCGCGGAACAGCGGAATCAGCTTCAGCAGCAGCGGATGGGCAGCACGGCAGCCTTCACTGCCCGTCCTCCACGGTTGTTCACCCCAACAGAAGCCTTCGGCCCCGTTTCTCCCAAACACTGCGAGTTTGCTTTTTATAGAATTTTTTTTTTTTAAATACCATTCTCCCAAGTGCTGACATATCATGTCTATCTCCAAGTTATCACAGGAGAGAAGGATACAAGCATCACATACAAAGGTAGAAAGCAGCTTTGCAGCCCTCCAAGATCTCGAAGAGAGAACATTGAGAATACAGAACAGGGTGCAGACTGTTGGAACAGGAAAAGAGCAAATCTCCATCATATGGACAGAACAAGCTTTATTTCCATTTTTTGCTACTTTTTTTTTTTTTTTAAACAAAGTAAGAAAAAAATGAAATGCATCCCCTTGATTCCAAGGCTGGACCCAAAATGAAGTAGAAGCTGCAATACCATGTGAGATTTTTCTCCATACTGCTATTACTGTCTCTAGGAGGAAACTTAGAATCCTGCTGTGCCAGCACCTTTGCAGCAAGGTGGGAGCTGCAGCATCACTTCTGCAGTGTGTACAACCTGAGAGGGTGCTGGCATCTGTGTGGGTTGTGGTGCCCAGCCTGGGAGCTGCCACTGCCACACCAGGCTAATCAGCCTCTGCACAGAGCCTGTCTCTACCCAGCATAGAGACATCTTCGTGTGGATAACACATGCTGCTCCATTTAATTAGTAAATATGTTCCCAAATCCCCTACAATGCTTTGTCTATTTCAAGAAAGAGCTGATCTTCAAAAACTACCCAGTCATTACAGGAGAAGCAAATGCTTGTGCAAAAGACACAAAATTAGGGTATAAATCCAAGCTGCAACTCTGTGGTCCTGCAATTTAACAAGATATAACATTGAGTTGAAAAAAGAGACTTCCCATGCTCATGGTAAGAATAGTGGGAGCCCTGCTGAGCAGGTAGATGAAAGGGTTTGTGCTGTCCCTTTCAGCAAACTGCTGCAGAGGAAGAGAGGTGGAGGAGATCACTTTAGGCCATACTCCTACAGATGGCTGGAGACCAAGTCCCAAATAAATGATTTTCCGAGGTCAGTGAACTCAGGAGAAAGATCAAATTCTAAGGTTACTCATGAGACCAAAGGTTCATTTTATCAGTTGAAAAGGGCCAAGTGTTGGAGCACCCTGACACATTTTATTCTGGAGCACACTGACACAATTTTTTCTGGAGCAATCTGACATACTTTTTCTCTCCAAGCCTATTTCCGTTCCAGAGTTTGGGAGAAGCAGTGGCATAAAACTGTTATTTTGCTTTCACATGGGTATTGCCCTAAAATGGGGCCCTGATGGCTCCTTCACAGCTCCTGGTGGCCAGAGCAGAAGAGAAATATATACCAAATAGCTCTGAAAATTAAGTTTTCATCCCTTTCTCCCTAGGACTTCCTTCCTTGGCAAAACACATAGAGAATCTGCTGTTAAAACATCAGCTCAAGTTAATAGAGGTTTTCCTGATGCCACAGACTTGCCCAGGTACTACCAGCACCAGCAGCATGGTTGTGAACACAACTCTGTGTGCCATGACAAGAGATAGGTATTTCATGTCCAATTCCTGGCATGACAAAGCCAGGACAATATCATGAAGAGGAGTGAAAATGTTTGCCTGCCTGTTTACACACAGAGAAGCCAGAGGATGATCACACGAGGTTATCCAAATGTGGCTCCTTGGAAACCTGTGGCACACGGACACACTGTTCCCCTCCACTGCAAGGCAGTCCTGGGGTTTGGAAGTCAGACCCCATATCCCATAAAAATTCACAGATCACCCAGTATACCTTTGCAGGGAGGCTGGCAGGAGGATGGCAGCTGACCACCAAGCATATCCCCACGTGATGGCACAGCTGGGACCTCGGTAACCAGGGGAGACTCGCAGTTTCCATCCCACCCAGGGTCTCTCAGTGCAGGAAACATAAAAAGACCCTCTTTCCACAGGCATGTAGGATATGCCTTGTGTTCTTATCGCTCAGCCCTGCAGCCTAGCTAGTGTTTGTACTATAAAAATCATCTTGTAATGTAATCTGAATAGTCTCATATCAATAAAGCACTCAAGTGTAATCATCCTTACGACAGCTTAGCACACTTATACAAGGCAATTGCATTGCTCTTAGTTCACCTCTGCAAATTAAACAGAGCAAAGTCAAGGCCAGCTGACGCAACACGCTCTTTCGAGGCCAAAAGAAGATCTGAGGCAAAGATCAGGGGTCAGGCTGCAACGAGGCTGTGGCAGCTGAAGCATTCTACCCTCCAGCACTCTGCTTCAGCTTCCCCGCCTATGAGCCCACGAGCTTTGCTGGCAGCAGGCATCACATGTGTGCTTCTTAATCCATGCCAGTGGAGCCAGGGAGAGCTGTGATGTGCTCTTTGAGGTTAGCAGAGTGTGGAGGTGACAGCTTCCAGCTGGTCACCACAGGCAGCTGGAAACTGAAGTGTCATCAGCCAGGGCAGGTAGGTGCAGCAGAGGCTGGAGCAAACCATCACACATTCCCTGCAAACATGAGCCATGGAGAGACACAGCAGAAAAACCAGATGAGTGTGTAATCATAGCAGTAATTATTTTATACCCTCACTCATCCAGGGATTATGCTTGTTCCAGGTTAATTCCAGAACTCTCCAAAAAACCCTCAGTAACCTCAGACACTCAGGAGGAAGGGTTAGGTCATTGCATCTGTTCCTCTCCCAACAGAAACCAACATTTTACGTCATGTCCTCACTTTACCTTCTTGGATATTATCTTGGAACTTTTCTTCTCTGAAAATTAGAAACCACCTAATTGTCATCCTGAATGTATTTACAGCCAGTTACAGCTGTTTGTTCTGCAGCAGGTGTTATGATTTGACACAGCCAGTTCTTGTTCTCACTCTTAAACGTACGTCTCTGCTGTATTTACCTGTATCAAGTTCATCCTGTGATAAAACAATGTGAAAATGCAACGGTGCTTATCATCATTAATTTCTTTTCCCAGTCTTTGAATTTAAGTACCCATATTAATTTAAAGAAAAGGCATTCCTGTACCCAAGCAGTGATCCCTCTTTAGGTGATGGTGACTCACCTGTGATTTTGGTGGGGACAAAGCTCTAAGAGCCAGCAGCAGGAGGCAATAATAGAGACAAAAGCAAAAATAAAGACTGTAAAGTTTATGAAGCTGCTGGAAAGACTTCCACTGCCTTCTGTGTCCTCTCAGTGTTCAATATGAGATGAAGAACAGATTCTGGATAGCTTAGATGTGACTCCAGAGCAGAGAAAGAGGATATTCGGGATTGGTATGAAGCATAGGAATAACAGACTTGTCACTGAAGGCCCAGCTACCAGCTACAGAAACATGTGACTCAGATGCTCCATATATTCCCCAAGTCTGTGGCATTAAAATAATTTTTAAAAAAAGAAAAAAACAAATATGACTTTTCAAAGAAATGCCTTTCTGCATGTGCAGCAAGACTGAACTAGTAGAACAGAGAGGTACAAAAAACTCCATTAGACATAATGAAGAGCATTTAAAATACTGTCTTGAATGTGATTTAAGAAAGAAGAAAGCCCTGGAATAAAGTGAAACCAAATGTCTGCATTACTAAATTTGGAAAGTAGATCCAGAGATGAGCATGCTTGAGTTTGGGGAAGTGCTATCAATTACTCCAGCTACCTCCTGTGAGCTGGAGGTTTAACATCATTAGTGAAAAAAAAAAAAATGCTGTGAACAAGACATAATTCAAGACACAGGGAAGCAGTACTATTCAGGTCCCAGCCAGATTTCCCAGGAAACTTCTGAGAAAGGAACTAACTAAATCCTTGGAGAGAGGGAGTTTGTTTTGTCTGAAGGGTGAAAGATCACAAGAGAAGTTGCATGCCTGGGAGAGGAAGTGGAAAGTGGTGCTGTCAGCAGGGATAGAAAACCATGGACAGGAAGATACCCTTGGATGAGAGATAAGGGCCTTAGGACTGGTCACAGGGGAGTCCTGTGCCCACAGGAGAACTGCTTGTCTCAACAGCAGCAGAAGATCCACAGAGCAGGTAAAATGCCACCAGTCTCCAGAGGAGAGCCTAGCATCTGCTTCCCTATTTCTGAAGCACTCAGCTCCTGGGAAAACAGCAAGATCTCTGCTTTCCTCACACAAAGATCCTGTTGCTAAATGTCAAAGAGGAAACTGTTTAACTTGTCGGTTATTCTTTGGCACCTGTGATTGTGTTAGACATTATAAACAGGTCGGACCAGCCAAGCTGGCAGACACCACTGTGGTATCCCCAGGGTCCTTCCCTTTCTGTTTACTTTCCTTTTTTAGCCTTACACTAATCTCTTCATCTATACCAAATATACAACATTCATGTGAACAATTTTCAAGGGAGAGTGACACTGGCAGCCCATGGACTGTCACGACAGGCCTGTTGGCACATCCAAGCCACAACCTGAGCTTTAGGCAATGTTCAGTGCTCCTCCAGCAACAGGAGGGAAGTGGGGGATGGTGTGTGAAACCTGTGCTGACCAGGTGTCCTTCTCTTTGCGAGATCAGTTGCTATTTATGCACTCATGTGCAAAGTTCAACTTGCCCAAAGTGCTTGTTTTTGGATGTGCCCCACATCGCCTGCTTGGGCACAGCCGTGGGGCAGGCACTGGGGCTGGGTCCTCTGGGGGCTTGGACAGGCTGGTGTGTGGCTGCAGGTATGGGATCTTCCTCAGAGACAGCTGGGACACTTGTGCTGTCATTAGCACAGCTAGTGACAGTGGCACCACTGCCCATATTTCATACAAAGACCCAGCACCGCCCTAAGAAGTGGGAGATCTGGTCCAACACCTTCCTTTGCATCTCTCTGCTGCCTGGAGAGTGGCTGCACCCTGAGCCTTTGGCCTGTGCTGGCCCCTTTCTTCCCAGCTCTTATGTCAGACATAAAGATGTGCACCACAGCAGGACACTGTCCTTGGATTTTAAGTCCATTTTACACTCATGATGCCGCTGCTCCTATGCTACAAGGTACAGGATATGAATATAGGCAAACTGGTTAACATCCACTAAAGAAACTCTATCAGCACTGGAGAAAAGACCTAAGAGAGGTAGAAGTATCTGGTGTGGTCATCTGTCATAATCTGCTCACCAGTTTAGTCCTGGAGAATGTCCTATATAAGCCCTGACATCATGATGGACACCTGTATTGCTGGTGTCCTTGCTGTACCAAGAAGAGACTTAAGCAACTGCAGCGCAGCCACAGGACTCACAAAGATAGATAAGCACCAGGCTGTGCCCCTGCCACATCTCAA
This sequence comes from Nicator chloris, assembly GCA_013400495.1. Lineage (NCBI taxonomy): Eukaryota > Metazoa > Chordata > Aves > Passeriformes > Pycnonotidae > Nicator > Nicator chloris. The sequence goes on along the minus strand of WAAE01001787.1, from coordinate 137,330 downwards.
ATTATGATAATCAAGGTTATGTTGTGCCATGGAAGCAGAAGAAATGGAAGCAGCTTAGTAGTAGCAATCAATGAAGTCTTAGAATGCCCTGAAGATGCATATGTATGCTATATCCAAGTTCACAGGTATGCAAACAGAGGTGCAGATATGTAAGATATCTTGCCTGTGGCCATACAGAGAGTGCACATTGACTTCTGACTGGTGTAACTGGGAGGCACTGGAGTTCTGACTCCCAGTCTCGTTCTCAGTTGGGTGACAGATGGCATTGGTTAAGTGAATGGATAACCATGGCTGACATCTCCACAGTATCATGATTCACAACTTTTAATTGCTGTTAAACAAATTCAAAATGAAATTACACCTAGAAAGATGGGAACTACAGAGCCTTAAATCCAGAGCATCCATGTTCTTCTCCATCAAATCAAATTAGGTTTGCCAAAATCAGTGTGCATTGATCTGTGATTCAAACAATATGCTGATAACAAATTTTCATGATAGACATGGTTATAAAGCTACTTGACTAAACTATGAATTAGCCTCTTCAGCAGAAGGTCTCAGCACATTTTCTCAGCACGGTCTTCCACAGACAGCTTTTAATCCCCAAATCAACAGGCAAGCCCACTGCTTAAGGTTTGCCAGGCTCTCTGCTGAGCATCCAGCAGAGAAGCAAGGCAGGCAGCATGTTCATGTTGACTATCAATCTTCATTAAAATAAACACACTGTCTTTAACCACCCATCTATGCAAACTGTAATATGTGCTAAGAAAAGACCTTTCCACTACTAGTCAGAGCAGCTTATTTGTGCTGGGCAGCTTCACCTTGGCAGTGATGGGTAGGGAAAGCATGGGTTGTATGGAAAGCATCACATAAATAGGCTATCACCCCAGAAAACCAGCACCACACAGGGCTGTGTGCTGACACTTGCCTTCCTGCCAATCTCCACTGTCTGCCCTCAGGATTCAGGGATGGTTTGTTTGTTTTTTTGTCTGTTTGTTAGCTCATGGCAGGGAAGCAACACCAATTTGTTTGGATAGTCTGCCTTTCAGCAAATTATGTCCATTGGTACAAATGACTGGAACTGAGAAAATGAGGGCAGAGAAGGTAAGTTTTAAATAAGTCAAAGTAAATAGTTGACATGCCAGGAGAGACCAAAGGACAGGATTTTCCATTTGTGCTCAGTTTTCAGCTGAGCTTTGCAACCACTGACATCTGAGAGCTTCCGAAAATGTGCCTTGCCTGAAAGCCAGAGTGCATCAGAGTTTAAAGTTACTCAGAAAAAAATGGCAGAGGGCAGGCAGTACACTTGTATCTGTTTGTACCCCAGATTTATCCTTTCTCTGCTGTCTTTTCATCCAGAAATTCTTACTGCTCCAGAAGAGGAAAACCACTCCACTTTTTTTCCTGATCTTTAAAAGTAATGAGCAATCCCAGCTGTGGGATCTGCTCAGCATCTCTGAAAATTTACATACTCTGTGTTATATCCTGTGTGACATCAAGACACACCATGGAAAAAAGCTGTCATGACCAGGATGTTGATCATTGACCACTGGCACAGATTGCACAGAGAGGTTATGTGGAGTCTCCATCCCTGAAGATATTCAGAAGCCACAATCACAGATAAAAGGTCATGGTCCTGGGCTGTCTGCACCAGATGACCCTGCCTGAGCAGATGAGTGGACCAGGATTTACACATTTAAAAAATAATGGGTTACAGCCACGTAGCGTGGGCAGAGGTGTGCTAATATAAATTATTTCAATTTAGAAAGAGATTATATCAGAATAAGGATTTTTATCCCAATGATATGGGATGGATTTGGGATCTTGGTGCAAGTCATGCCAGCCTGCATCCTGACCCCTGGGTTTCTCTCGCTCTGACCTGGCTGCAGTGCCTGTCCTCTTCACTGGGCCCCTGCTTCACACCAGCTGAGCCACACTCACACCAAGGCCAAGCAGAAGAGGGGACAGCTTATCTATTGAGATAAGAAAACATATCCTAGAAACATGGAAAACATAGAAACATTCCATTTAACTGTACAAATGGCATTTTTGTGGCACTAAGCAAAAAAAAAAAAAGGCAACAGCTGAGCTCTTTTCATAAACCTAAATAAATGGAACAACAACCCAGCATGGATTATATACATTCTAACCATAGCGACTGCTGCAAGCTCCAGGTTACAGTGTTTGCTCACCCACACCAGTACTGTCCACCCAAGGAAGTTGCCAGAAGAAATCCTCCAGCAGAGATGACACAGGTCCTGAAACTCAATTAGAATTGAATGGGCTGTAAAACCTTATGAAATCCTGTCTGCCCTTCAGTTTTAAATTGGATTTGGTTGAACTGGTTTTAAAACTGGCTGGAGAGCCAAGATGGGCCAGCAGGATCAGCTGGAGAGGCAGACGGCAGAAATTCAGCTCTGCATGCCTACGTTGATCAGAGCAGTGCCCCCTCTACCAGGGAGGGTGGAGTGCTCTGCCTGATAAAAGGCTGAGCTCAGCAGACATTAAAGGAAGGTTGTCAGTAAAGATCAAAAGGTAGAAATGGGAGCTAGGGCTGCCCCATTTGCAAAGTTACCAAAGCCTGCCAATGAGAATGAAGATATAGATGCTGTGAGGCTGAATGAATGGGGTAATCTAGATAATGATATCAGAATTAAATTAATTAAAAGAAGATTAAAGAAAGATTGCAAAACTAAGGTTGTAATCGTGTCCCTGCTGAAGTCAGTGTTTCATGGTTTGTGTGGTTCTTCATGAAGAGGCCAAGATGTTGCTCCCAATGCATACCAAGACAAAGGAAGGTATCAGCTGAAAGATGATTGACACAGAACCAACTATATTAGGGAATAAATAAGTTACAGTGGCCTCATAGTCACAAAATTGAAACCGTGCATGGCTGGAGCATCCAGGAGGATGAATACAATTCATATCAACGTCATCACTGATCTGCAAACTATGGGATATTCATGAGGACTGTAGGGCAGCTGTGGTAAGACACCGAATTTCTCATAAACTGTGGCAGGATAAAGTATATAATTTTAAGTTTTTTAAACAGATCTGAACAGGCAAAGTATGCTCACACCGGGTCACTACCTGGTGTTGTGTGGACACACTGTGTCATGCCAGGGGCCAGCACTCTCCCGTGGGTTTTACTTACTGTTCCTGCAGGCAAGGTCCCCAAGGGCCACCAGCATTGGGTCCCCAAAGGCCGCCAGCAGGGGCATTTACAGAGGAAGCTCATGGAATCATCAGCTGAGCTTAAAATCTTCTGGAAAGCAGCATTACCAAATATGAATGTGTGACCTGCATGGGAAGTTGGCTACCAATTTCAAGGAAAGGAGCTTGAAAGGCAGGATGAGGCAACTTTGACAGCTGGGTCACACCGTGCAACTGCACAGACCTCTGTGGCAGCCACCTCCCTGTCCAGATATTTTGCTCCAGCTGCTAAGCAGGTCATTAATATCTGGTGATTATTTTGGCCCCTGGAGCTGCCTTAATGCTTTTGCAGTATGTGTTGACTGGTTTGGCTGCCACAATCAGGTATCAGTTTTAGGGCAGCTCACTGAAATGAATGGGGAAGGGTTGGATTAATTTTAATTAAGCATCAAAAATTAAATTCCAAATAAAAAGTACACATGAGGATGCATACTTTTGCCTTTGTAGACGTGGGAAAATGCTATATAATTCCACAAGGGCAAGAGGCTTATGTTTTTTCTTTCACAAATGCAAAAGAAGGAAAGTGTTTTTCAGCAGGAATCCAATTTTACAGGGAGGGAATAATATGTTACATAGTCAAATCACTTTGATGTCAATTTTATTTTGCAATCACTTCATAAGATATTCATATAGCCTTTTTATTCCCTTCAAGTGTTCAAGTCTAGGCACAATACAGTATTATCTTACTCTTTACCATAATGATGAACGATAATGGGAACACATAATAAGATTTTATGTGTGCCCAAAGAAAAATCTGCTTTAGCCCAGATGAGAGGAATTTTGCAGATCAAATTAATATTATAAAACAGAACAATTTATCAAAAGAATACAGCTTTTCTTCTCTCAATCCATTGTGAATCTCCGTGTCTGCAGCCAGTACCCAGTGAACTATTGGAGGGCTGACGGATTTTTTTTTGTAAAATCTCTATCAAAAATACTTAGTTGATAAATGTGAAATTAAAAAAAAACAACAACAACAACAAAAAAAACCCCACTAAACCAAAAGTCCTTTTTCTTCTCCTGTCCATCACACTTCCACACTATAAACACTCTAACATTTAAAAGGTCTGTTATAACTGTTCTGTAGTGATGCTGTTTACTGTTGAAAAGCCATCCTAGTGCAGTAGTATCTTTGCTCAAGTTCCTCAGAAACAAATGGATCACATTTGGTTTCCCTGAATTTTTTGTGTTCATGGAACATGGTTTAAAACAAAATGCTCTCTATATATTTTGTTTCATCCTTTTAATATAGATTCAGTTTATTCATCTATTCATGATTTCAAAGTGTAGCCTAAAAGTAAATTAGTAAAGTGTAGAAAAGTGGGACAACCCTGAGAGAAACTTTGCTGTCTGATCCAGCATCCTCACCATATTTTCTACATTTTTACTTGATTTTAGGTACTTAAACATCAGCTTCTCTGAAGAACTCCTGTTGGAAAGCCTTGTCCTGATAGCAGTTGTTACAGAGAAGGTTTTCGTTCCTGGGACACAGGTGAATAAATCAAAATTACCTAATGAGCTATTGTAGTGCAGTCAAATGAGAACATAAATAGTTCTAGGAAGAAGCACTGACAGTTTATGACACTGGATAAACCTAAATGAACTACATAAAATAGGACTGAATAAATCTGGAACCTGAGTGATGTGGTGGTATTGCAGACACCACCACGGTTATTCAGGAGAGGGAGAGCGGGGATGTTTCCGTGCCGTAGGGAAGCACAGGAACCTTCAGCTCACGTTTGCTGTATCTACACAGTTGCAGCGCTGATCTCTCTTCCCCTAATTCATCCACAGCACAGCACGGCCTTGGTCCCAAGCCAAAAAAGGCTTTGTCAGACGCTCAGCCGGGCACTAGATCACAGGAACTACCTGCACCGAGAGGCTTTGTTTGGCTCTGCTGTCGTCACGGAGCAGATTAATGGGAGAAAAAGGAGTGAAAAGAAGCTCTCGCTCTGGCAGCTGCACCCCTGTGAGCAGCCCCCTGTACACGTGCGGTGCCTGGAAGAAAAATGTGCTGGGAAACGGGAGCGCTGCTGTGCAACTGCAGCCGCAGCGATCCAGGGGCTGTCCCGAGGGGTCCGAGGGGACGTGGCTGTGGGAGTGGGCTGTGTGTTTGATCATGCACCCTCTAACTTCAGCCTGCAGAACTTTGGGGTGTTTGCCCTCATAGCAGCTGTTTATATAAAGCATAATCCCTGTAATTTTTTCCCCTTCTTTCTTCATGGATAAATTAGCATGAAGGAAGCTGATGGAGCTAATTAGTTCCAAGCAGTGTTAATTTCTCTGATTGGAACTCTTTGTGACCCAGTCAGATTGCTTAATTTTTTGCATCTTATATTTTCAAATATCTTAATTTATTGCACCTAATCCTTTATTTCTACTTGTTTTCCCTTTCTGATGCTATCTCTAGAAAACATAATTCCATGTAATTGGGACATAGAAGTTTGAGATGGAAATTACACATGGTGGCAAGAAACATTTTTGCCTTGAATGGAAATGTATTCAACAGAAAAATAGCCAAGGCAAGATCCATAGACAGACACATGTGAAGGGTGAATTTAGCAGTAAAATGTAATCCCCATAACACATAATGTCAGGAACTAGCTGCTCTCTCCCAGACTTGTCTAGAAAAAAGTACAGCTCCACAATTCCTGTATCAAGCTGGAAACTGGAAGCAGTGCTTGTGGGAACGAGATACGTCAGTCAGCCTGAGTTGTGCCGGTCACTCTCAGCCAGTGATTTCTCCCTTGTGTCTCATGGTTTCAAGCACAACCATGCAGAAATGCCTTGTAGCTTGGGCTCCCACGAGTTGGTGGCAACTTGAAGCAGGGTTTGCTCAGTAACTACAAACGTTAAATAGTTTTGGCAAGTAGCCAATAATGCTTTTTAATATGCATTAATATTCAGCGCCAAAAGTCATATCATCATTACCAGAAAAAATTAATCTCATTTGCTAGGAAGGTGGAGTCTGGACACACTTGAAGACAAGCTCCTTGGGCTTGTAGAGACTTGAAGAAATACCTGTATTATAGTACAAACCAACTGAGCGTGATATTGCCACTGCCTGGCCAGGGTCCCACCCAAACCAGCTCCCCCCCAGAAGCACAGTAACTGCAACTCTTTCATGAGGCACAACAGCAAGAAGGGCTGGAAGGAGGATCTGGAGAACTCCATGTCCTCAGTGTGACCTCAGTGCCAGAGAAGACTACGGAGTAAATCATCTTGAGTGACATCACCTGACATGTGCACGACAACCAGGGGATCTGGCCCAGCCAGCAAGGATTTATGAAAGGCACGTCCTGCTTTCTGATCAACCCTGATTTTTCCTGACCAATCTGATCTCCTTCTATGTATGACAAGGTGAGTGGGTGCAGGGAAGGCTGTGATGTCTGCCTAGACGTTAGCAAAGCCTTTGACACTGCATCTTTCACAGCATTCTTCTGGAAAAACTGGGTGTTTATGGCTTGGACATGTGCACTCTTCACTGGGTAAAAATGTGGTTGGATAAGAATGGTGGTGAGTAGAGTTAAACCCTTATACAAGTGGTGTTCCCCAGGGCCCAGTACTGGGGCCAGTATTTTCTGCCCAGTGGAATAGGACCTGGAGGTGTGGGTTGACAGAGAGCTGAGTTACCATGCCTGGAGGGATTTAAAAGACGTGTAGGTGTGGCACTTGTGGATAGGGATTAATGGTGGATTTGGCAGTGCTGGGTTAGTGGTTGGATTCAACGATCTTAAAGACTTTTCCAACCTAAACAATTCTATGGTTCTATAAAGGTAATTACTTAAATGGCTGAGTCCACTGCTGTAAGCAAGGTGCTCCAAATCCTTGGACCTTCCCTTCACTCAAGATCTATGTAGAAGATGAATGGTCAAATTAGGAAAAAGAATCCCCTTTGACTTTCTAACTGCTATTCTGAATCTTGGATAACATTTTTTTCACCGCTCGTCCCCACTGACATTTACAGCTATGCCTGAGACGAGTAAATGATATGAAGGTTGGTAAAACCTGCTGAACATCAAATGTTTTGTACTGGAAAGGAAATCTGGCTTCTGCGGCTTATCTATCTCATTTCTTGATCTCACTTTTTTTTTCTAGGCAAGTTTAGGCCTCATTTGCGTGGAAATGACAAGAGGAAACCAGGGCTTAGTTCTCAGTCAGCAGAGCCTTTTTCCAGAAGCTCCCATAAATGTCCTTTTATAATGAAGGAATAGCAAACCTGTGAGCTGGGAAGTAAATCCTGAGTCTCTCCCCAGGCTGTCTGCCTGTTTTAGGATCACTCATAATTCAGCTTTATTTTTCTGTTAATTCCTTGGCAGATGATTTTAACACAAATCGATAAAATAAAAAAATAAATCCAACATACTAGAAGATAGCTCATCTCTGTAGATGAAACAACCACCTCCACCTTCTGTTTTGAATAAATTCAGATTTCAACTGCAGTGGCCTGGCTTATTTCCAGTTTACAGTTATTCTATTCCACTTACCTGAAATTCTCCCTTTCGTGTAACTCTGATGAAATATTTGTCATCTCTCAACTGCTTGCAAGGGATGCAAAGTGCTTCATGAGCAAGAGTGCTTATGTAGGGACAAAGCAAAGTGATTTCTTTATAGGTAGTGATAAAACTTTCAAGAGCATCCTCCACTGGTACAAATCTGTTTCTCTGGAATAAACATGGAATTTCTACAGATTCTTGTGGGAGGTGAATTAAGCAGACATGGGTTCTTTTATACATCCCAGTTCCCTCCTAGCATATTCTATATTGAAACATTGAAGCCATTTACATGATAACTTGGCTGGAAAGACAAAACTTAAGCACAAGAATAAAAATTAAGATGGAATCCTTAAAGTTGGTATTTAATTAAATTAAATCAGTAAGGATATATGATAAAGGAAATTTTATTTTCTCCATGATGGTTTGTTTCTAGTTTCCTTTGATGCCACACTTTGCCCAAAGCTCTTCTGGAAGAGAAGTAGCTTGAAGTGTCCAGTAAAAGTAAAGGAGCAGAGAAGTAAAGTTAAAAATGCTCCTTGTATTTCAAGTAGAGCTTTGATACAGATGTTTGGCAAGCACTGTAAATTCCGCATTTCATTTCAAGGCTCAGATGCTGCTTTTGTAAGCTTATCTCCTCTACTGCTCCAAAACAGCAGCAAAACCCAACACCTTCCTGTCCATTTACAATGCACTACGAACTGTATCCAGCCCAGAAACTCCTGTGAGATGTTTGTGCCTTCCAAATGTGCTAATCTCTGGTGAGGAGATGGAAAGTGGAAGCCACATTCCTGTTTATTCCAGCAGCAATTTAAGGACCAGAAGAGGTTTCTTAACCCAGTACCCACAGCCTGTTCTAATTTTTTTTTATTGCATTATTTAGCTACTTTGCAATCCTACAACAAAGTAAGAAATGTCATAAACGTGAAGTGTCATCCAATAAAACCACTTTTTTTTAGAGTGGCAGTTTGGGATCATGTTCATGGTTTGCTTTCCAGTAGGAAAGTGGCAAGAGGAACTTATGCTCAATTAAAGGATGAGAGTAAGAAATTAAGTAACTGCCAGTATCCTATTCATCAAAAAGACTAAGGACCTTCTGCAGATAGAGGAAAAATCCCAAAACCATTCTCCAAATGATATAAGAAGCTGACAAATAAGAAGAGGTTCATTAATCATTGTGGTCTAGTTTCATTTAACAGGAAGAAGCCAGGGGGTTTTGCTAACACGAGACTGGAACTCAAAGGTGACGTATTTTTCAGTTTTTGTGGGTGGATCTACACCTCCTGGTTTATTTTGGAGGATGGAGTTGCAGTTATAAATTCTTGAACAATATCTTGCTTCTGTTCTGAAGCAATATCTAAAATAGAGAGCAACCAAAAGGCAAATGAAATTCATGTATTTTTAAAATTAGACATCCTGTCTAATAAAAGGCAGAACTTTTATGTTATTCATAGCTGCAAGCTGTCCTAATTTACAGTTCAGATACAATTAACAGTTTCACATAATTCTTTTTCCTCATAAGTGAATATCTGAATCACACACTGGAAAAAAGCAACTGCAGATCACCTCTACGAACACATTTACAGGGGATGATACAAAAAAAATATTGAGAAAAGACTTGCTTTGTCCTGTTTTTCTAATAGAATGGGCTTTTTCCCCCCCAAGAAACCTTCAAACACCTAAAGCCCTCCATCAAATAGGATTTACACACGTTCTTTCCAAACTCCCTCATCCAAGATTGTTGGGATGGTTACCCAGTGCTTTGCAGAACAGCGACCTTTGGCATCTATCCAGTCTACATAGTGCTACCTGCCCCTATCTCACATACACCCACCCAATCATTCTTCTTCCCACTCTGAACTCAAGAGCAATAGAAAACCTGAACCCTTGGTCCCAGTTCAATGGCTGGCACTGGTGCTATCTGGCAGCACTGCTCCTCTAATGGTTAGAAGCTAAGCAAATATGTATTTAACGGGAATTATGAAAATCAAAAAAGTGCAAGGCCCAAGTTTTTGAAGCACATTCTTCCTCCACATCAAACGGCTCATTGATTTGCTGCTGAAGTCGTGACCAAAGCGGTGCTAAGAGGGTGAAAAGGGGACAAAAGATCAAATCTATTCTTTGGAGCTGTGTCAAGCAAATACCTTATGGCCCATCCAAAGAGGATCATGAGACAAGTCCTGAATGTAAATATTATTTAATATGTCTGGGCAATGTTAGGAATCTGTCTGAGCATATTCCTCAAGCGAGAAATAGCTCTCCTTTTCCTTCGGTCCCTTTTCTGTGTCCTTGAACTTTGTATCCCTTGAAATCCCAAGTAACTATTCACATTAACAAAGTGTTAAGGTGTTTGACTAAGAAGATTGGCTCTGCTGATTTCAGCACTTAAAAAGGGAAACCGCTCTGTTGTTTCAACCACTTCAACAGTCACCATCTCAGTTTATTTTCTTATCCTCTTTAACTTCTGTTAAAATCAAACAGGAAGCAATTAAGGTGAGCCTACTACAAAGCAGCCCTCAAAGTACATGGCTATGTCCCTAGTGCAGAATGAAGGTCATGCCCTGAAAATGTAATTACACATATGTGAAAGGAATGCAGAGCCTATATACTGGGGTGATCAGTGAAAAAATACACCACACCAGCTTTACTTTCAGCAGGCAGACGACCATGATCAATACAGGCATGGCTACCATCACCTGCATGGGAGACCTGGTGGCAAGGCAAGTTGAATTGACAGGGCACATCAGACCAACAATTTTATCCACTTCAATTAAGAGATGGAGTGGGAACAAGAAACAAGTCCCTACTAAGCTGCAAAACTATCCCCATTTCCCCTCATTCAACCCCTTTGACTTCAGTCAGGTCACTACCAGGATGACAGGAAAAGGAATGTCATGGAAATAGACATCTAATGACAACAGTGGGAGACAAAGTGAAGTCTTTACACAGGATTTAGCTAATTATATTTTGGGCAAATATTTATTTATCTAAAAACAAAATAAAAATCATTTTTAAAAGGAAAAAAGTACTTAAATAAAAAACAAAATTGTGAAATGTTATGGCACAGAAGTTCAAGACAAGTATAAATCCAGTTGCCACAACTGTTGCGTATTAATGTTGCACATTTCTCTATAAAGGCTTTATTAAAGGTATTTACATGGCAATATGATGTGTAAATATATACAGCAAACTGGGGACAACTTTTTTCTTTTGGATTCTTGTATGAAAAAATGCCTTAAATACAAAATTTTAAAAGAAAAAAAATTGAAGAGTTCATCCCCAAGCATGAAGAATGTCCCATCATCCCTTATGTCCAAAGTATCAATTATGAGGCAGTTTTGAGGTTCTGGCCAAACCCTTGGGAGATTCAGCCAAGGTTGTGTAGTCTCAAGTTAAATCGCACAGCATGCAGTTGCAATAGTTCCATACTCGATGGACTGCGTAGTTCATGAGAGATATTAGAATCATTAATATTTTACCATAATTTCAGTCTAGTTTGCATTATTCTGAGTGATGCTCAAGAGTTCCTATGCACAACAGTTCCTTAGCTGCTCAAGTTTGTGTTTCAATTGTTCTCTCCTCCGCCTCAACTGCTCTTTCTCTGCAATCAGTCTGTGTTCATCTGACTGGATGGAAAGAACGTACTCTGTTGCTTTTTTCAGGATGACAACCTTGGGAGCCTTTTCATTGTTGGCCACCTCGGGTATCTCGTCACGCAAGGCAAAGAAACTCAACTTCAGCTCATTTCTCCTCTGGCGCTCCAAGACATTGTGTGTTCGCCTCTTGTCGTTCTCTTCCGAATCTGACGTGCGTGGACTGGAGCATTTTCGGTTGTTGCTGATCTGTTTGAGAACTCTGCCACTGTCCAACCTTAGCCTTTTTGCAGCTGGGTATTCAACCTTGGTGGAGGGAGGAGCGGCATAATTGTGCTGATGGATGTTGACATGACACCGTTTGAGAACCAGCGGGCTGTGGTGGGGCTTACTGTTCTCTTCTGACGTCTCTGTGCTGCTGGACTCTGTGCTGGATTCATATTCATTTGCTTCAGCTAATGTAACAACATCGATTTCCTCATCTTCCTCTTGTTCTTCTTCTGTCATAAAAAAAAATTAAAAAATTCATACCTTGTATGTAGGCACTCTCAAGACTGCTGTATGTAAAGGGAAGGCTGCTCTGAGTTGCACAATGAGGAACCCAATGACAAACCCTACTTAAATCCATTTAGTGATGCTAGACACGGCTTTCCCCAAGAGCCTTTCCTTTGAGGAAGCAATGCTTCAAGTGCAATAGGACACATGGACTGCAGTCCAAACCCTGGCTCCCTGATTTCAAAAAGTTGTCATGATCTTGCGTAATGTCAAGTGCATGAAAGATAGTAGGAAAGTTTAACCTCGGTTGTCAGCAGTACAGTGTAATAAAGCTCCCAGACTCAAGCTGCCCTTAATTATGGATTTAGAAGGCTTTGGCCACGCCTTAAAAGACAGCTTACTTAACACATATGGGTATTCAGAGACATTTTCTGAATCTCTCTTGATCTGTTAATTTGTGGAAAATAGGAGGGAGTTTGGAAAAAAAAAAAAGCAAAAAAGGAAAAAGGGAAGGCTGTAGTGCTTTGGGTAGAAACTCACTTTCAAACCAGATTTACGAGGGAGCGGAACCCGCTGTCACATACCTAAGGAAGCATTTCTAAAACTTTCCCAGCCCCATTCACTCCCCTGCAGTCACTTTCACTAGCACCTCCCTGACTGCACATTCTCCCCGCGGCTCTCGGGTTGGACTTAACTCCTTCCCGGCCCACGGGTGAAACCCGGAGCCAGCCTTATCGGGACCCCATGATGAAAGTTTATCCCTCCTACACTTTCTTTATATTTCTCCCTCCCCCCCCCCTTTTCACTCCCTTGTTCCCCGGAGGAAAAATGGGCTGGTTTTCCAGGAAATAAGCTGGCTGGGACTCTCCGTGCCTCGCAAACGTGGCATTAAAACAAAAAAAAAAAGGAAAACCGCACGCGGTGAGGGGAGCAAAAGAGGGCTGAGGACGGAGGCGGGCGGGTGCTGCCTTCCAGCAGCGCCCCGGGAACCCCTGGCGCCGCGCGGGTTCCCACGCCCTCCCGGAGCACGCGTGGGTCCCACTCACCCGAGTCGCTGCTGGTCGTGGGCGGTGTGTCATCGCCCAGCAGGGACGCGGGGCTGGCGCCGGGCGGCGCGGCCCGCGGGGTCCGCTCGCTCAGGGGGTAGGGGAAGACCACCGAGGGGTCGATGCAGTCGGCGGCGGCGGCGCCCAGGTCGTGCAGGTAGAGGCTGGCGGAGGCGGCGGGGGACGCGGCCAGGCCGGGTGGCGGTGCTGGCGGCGCGGCGGGCGGCGGTCCGGGGCGGGCGGCGGGGCCCCCCTCTCGGCGGGCTGCCTGGTAGGACGCCAGCTTCTCCGAGACCACCTTCTCCAGCTTGGCGGCGGCGGAGAAACCGCTCCACATGCAGTCCTGGATGATGATGGACTTGACAGTCTCGTCGTCTGGGTCGCAGATGAAGCTCTGGTTGACCATGTCCCCCCCGAGGAGCTCGGTCACAATCTCCAGCTGGTCAGCGTTGGAGGGGTAACAGGAGGCGGTGGCCAGGCTGGAGCGGCGGCTGGGGGAGAGGGGCGGCGTGGGCAGCAGCTCAAACTTCTTCCATATGTCCTCGGACGGGGCGGGGGGCTGCAGCTCGCTGCCCCGCTGCTGCGCTGCCAGGTAGAAGTTCTCTTCCTCCTCCTCGAAGTAGAAGTAGGGCTGCACTGAGTCGTAATCGTAGTCGTAGTTCTTGCTGGGGAAGCCGGCGCTGAGCGGCATCGCGGCGGCTGGTGCCTGCAGGAGGGAGGGGGGAGAGGGGGCACCCCGGTGAGCCGTGGGGGTCAGCTCCCCCCGGCTTCGGCGGAGCTACCGGCCCCCCCGATGCGCAGCGCTCCCTCCCGGCTCCCCAAGCCCTGCCGGCAGGGAAATGCGCAGTCGCGTTCAGTAATTTAAAAAAATAAAAAATCTAATAATTATAATAATAGAAAAAAATCAAAATCTCAGGACCCTCCTTCACCCCATTTTAAGTGCGGCGGGACAAGCGGGCGGCGCGATCTGACCTACCGAGAGGTCGGCTGCCGGCTCCCGGACCACCCTCCCCGCTGCCCCAGAGGGGCTGCGGCAGCCCGGCCGCCCGGCTCGGCTGGGCTCAGCTCGGCTCCCCGCCGCCGCTGCTCACATGGGGCACGGCTCCGGCACGGAGCTCCTTCCCTCCCAGGACCGCAGCGCCATCCCTATCCTGCGTCCCGGTGGGAAGGGGTGCCGAGCGCACGGCGGCTTCCAGCCGGCAGCCGGGCTGTTCCTCAGCCACCCACCTGGGCGTGCTGGCACTGCGCGGGGACAAGCAGCGACCTTGGCAAACTTTGCCAGATCTTGTTATATATACATATATACCCGCATATATATATACATATATGCATTAGCAAGATATGCAACAATCATACCCTGCCCGCGCATACGCGAGAAGCAAATGCTCCCCTCCCCCCAAATTAAATTAAAATCCGAGCGCAAGAAAAAGGATGGGAACGCCGAAGCCCCGGCAGAGGAGAGCGTCCGTCGGTATCCAGGTCCGCGGAGCGCAGCCCCGCCAGCAGCCAGGGTGTCACCAGCCCGTGTCAATCCAAACGCCACGACCGCGGGAATCGAGTGATGGGAAGCGAAGAGCCCCGCAACTCACCGGCTTCTCCAACGCGCCAGCTGCGAGACGTAGCGAGGCGATTATTGCAGGCGGTGCGGAAACAACGAGGGGAAAATAGATAGATGATAAAAAGAACCGCCGTAAAACACGGGAAAAATTTAAAAAAAAAAAAAAAAGAAAAAAATTAAGACCAAACGCCGGGAGAATGTAGGTCTCTTCCTCCCACCACGGTTTGATAAACCCCACAGAGCGGCGGAGCAGCCGCCTCCCGGCGCGGTCGGTCGCTGGTCCGGGGCGGCGCGGCGCGCTGGCCGGTACAATAGAAGTTTAGTTGCTTTTCCTCCTTTAAAGCGCCGGCGAGGGGCGGGGGGAGAGGCCGCGGGGGCGGGGGCAGCACCGCGGGGCCCCGCCGCGCTCCTCCCGCCCCCGGCAGCCGCGCAGGCTGCGCAGTGCCGCCGCGGGAGGGCGCGCTGCAAGGGGCGGCCGTGCCGCTCCGCGCCTTCCCCGCTCCTCGCTGCGCAGAGATCCGCGGCCGCGCTCTGCGCCCGCCTCCGCCGGCCGGGCGGGAAGGAGAGAGGGAGGGAGCTGCGCTGGGAGAAGCGATGCCGCGCTCCGCGGCCCTTTTTATTTATTTTACTATTTTTTTGTTGTCTATTACTACGAGCCGCGCACGGAGAGGTCGGAAGTAAACATAGTAAAAAAAAAAAAAAAAAAAAAGAAATTACTATCAGGGATTAAAGGCAGCTCCTCGCCGCTCCCCTCCTCCCGCTGGCGTTCCCGCAAGGGAGAGCGCGGTAACCCCGATGGCGGCGGCGGGGAGGGGGCTTCACCCGCCCCTCGCCCCCCTCGGTGAGGCTCCGGCACCTTAGGGCGAACTGGTCCCGCAGCGCACAGCGGTGGCCGAGGGGCAGCGGGGGAGGCGCGGTCTCCCGGCACAAAGGAGCGTGTGTAGCTCGGGCACCCCCCAACCCGGTCGCCGCTTGATTATCCCGCCTCTGCCGGCGTCTGCAGAGGATTAAACCGGGAGAGGGCGGAGGCAGAGCCCCACGGGGGTCACCTTGCAGCCACTCTCCCTTTGGCGGTCCCCGCGTTTGCCCCCGCCCCGGTTTGTGCCGCCCCCACTCTGACCACCTCCTCTCGCCCCATGGTGACCTCCCTCCTTCGGTCATCCCCGAGGGACAGGGGGCTGTAGAGCTGCGACGGGCCGCTCCCTCCCATCCCCGTTCCCCATCGCGGAGGGTCCTGCAGGGACCCCGTCTCTGACGAATCCTCAGCTGCCGGCGACCCCCCCGGGCGTCGCCGACCCCCTTGCGCAGCTCCCGCACCTGTTATTCTCCCGTCCCCCGGGGAAGCCGCCAGCCTCCGACGGGCTACGCCCCGCGCATCCTGCCACCACATCCCCACGCTGGCCTCCGCACTCGCGGGAGGTGGATGGACACTTCGGTGTGCCCCCCTAAGCGCTTCCAGGCGGCTCCACCGTTCCCACCGCGGGCAGCCCGCTGGGATGTTCTGTGCCTATATGTGTATTTATTCCCCGCTTCCCAGCATTTTGCTAAGAACACGCGAGCAGAAGCCCTCGGGGTCGTGAGGCGGAGCGCGGGGTCGCCCCGCGGGGCGGGGGAGACCCCAGGCGGAGGCACCCCCGGGCGGAGGCTCCCCCCGCCCGTGCCGCGTCCGGAGCCGCCGGCGCTGGGGCGGCCCCGCGTTCCCACGGCGGCCGCGCCGCTTCC